>FLSR01000329.1:161627-178060 GCA_900092035.1 Leuciscus waleckii | reverse complement strand
GTATACGTATGACTTCCTTTTCGGTATAACGTATGACTTCCTGTTACGGTATAACGAATGACTTCCTGTTACGGTATAAATTATGACTTCCTGTTACAGAATAACGTATGACTTCCTGTTACAGTCTCTCCAGCCATGTGCTTCGTCAACAGCACTATTCCAGAACACCATGGAATACAAATCTTTTATTTATTAAAAAAGAATATGAAGTTGGGTTGTTTTTGCAAGATATTTACATGCATTCAAATTTTTTTGTGACATTTATACTTGGATATTTTGACAGTTAGTTAAATGTAATAACCCCAGGAAAACAATATTTACAGTTCAGAAATTCATACTATTTGAAAGACATGATTGTACAGAGGTCTACTCAAGGCGTAAGGAACATTTGAACACCACATGATAGATCTGAACACTAAGAGTCCTACAGGTAGATTTCTGTGTGAAGCAGCTTTTTAAAGACTTGTCTTTGCCAGTGTGTATTAAACTGAGCGTAGGCCACACAGACAGTGTTATAACAAACCTCGCCCTCTCCTTTAGCAGCGAAGTAGTTCTTCTCAGCCACATCCACCAGTTTAATGAGGTTACAGGGCAGCGGAGCTCCTACATGACCTGCAGAAAGACAAGACCTCAATCACTTCATCATGTCATCACATACAGGTCTGTGTGGAGGATTCAACAGATAATGACTGATTAGAGGAGATAATGACTGAGAAACACAGAAGACTCAAAGTGTAATGCAAAAACAAGCCACTGGAGGGAGAGCTTGCCATGCAGTTTCACAGTGGATGTAGAGACATGATATATTTCTCACTGCTACACAGTATTCACCCTGACTGGATCATCTTGATCATTAAATGGCTAGTTATCAGTAACAGGGGAGTAACTGGTGGCTCAGTCCAGTGTAAAGGAACGGTTTTCATTCATACACAGAAACACAGGATTTCACTGCGTTCCAAAGGTCAAGTTCGGTGAACTCTTCCCTGCGGATCCGTGTCACGTGAAGATGTGTGACCAATGGAAGATAATCTGTCATGCCGTGCCTCGGTAAAGCCTAGTAGATTTTATATTTTTACATTTTGTATGTATTATATGTTACATATAAAAAAGATGCCGCAGAGTGTGACGTCACACTATGACCATCTGAAGAAATAGACATTACATCTAGTGAAGGACAACAGCTGTCAGTAATGCTGAATCACAAGCATGCGTGTGCTTATGGTTTTAATCATGGAGTAAAGAGCTATTCCAAGTCAACCATTACTCTAGAATCAGTCAGTAACCGACTCTTTTAACATCTCCAGAAGACAACAGCAAATATATGTCTGTATTACCGTTTGCTTCAATAGCAAAAGAGAAAAGTCAATGCTAGCATTTCCATGACTTTCCAAAAGAGGTGGAAAATATTGAGAGATTGATGTTGGTCAGAAGAGAGAAAGATGTGTTAGATTGTGTTAGAAACACAACTTGTTTTATAATTGGATTATAAATCCATTTATAATGGATGGAGTACTGCAAAGACAAAGTATAGCGTTACAAATGAAAGTATGATCAACTTTACTAGAGCTACGATGTTGACACTGTGAAATGAGTCCCAGTCTGTGAAACGGTCCATTAATCATCATGTGTTAAAAGAGTGTTTTTCTGTTTTGTGTCTTTCTAATAAATCACACCACGCCGAAGAAATGACTTAAATACTCAAATTCATCACATCCAAATGTATTCGTTTTTCTCAAATTATATTTATGGTTTGATTCAAACCTTACATTTTGATTTACTATTAATAATGGAATGTGTTCTCTGCTTTCAAGCCAAGATACTATTTAAACAAACTTGTTTGCTTTAAGACAAACTGAACTGTTTAAAGGGTGATTCTGGATGAGGCCAGTGTAAAGGCATGTGCTTTGGAAGTCATGAGCGAGAGAGAGTCTCACCGGATGTCCAGTCTCCAGGCGTGGTGAAGGTGCATCCAGCGGTGCACTCCGTCTGTCCGTACGCCTCGTACACCTGTAGACACACAGCTGAGATGAGCTCAGAAACACAGGAGACTACAGACACACAGGGATCTACAGACACACAGCTGAGATGAGCTCAGACACACAGGAGATCTACAGAAACACAGGAGATCTACAGACACACAGGAGATCTACAGGAGATCTACAGACACACAGGAGATCTACAGGAGATCTACAGACACACAGGAGATCTACAGGAGATCTACAGACACACAGGAGATCTACAGGAGATCTACAGACACACAGGAGATCTACAGGAGATCTACAGACACACAGGAGATCTACAGGAGATCTACAGACACACAGGAGATCTACAGGAGATCTACAGACACACAGGAGATCTACAGGAGATCTACAGACACACAGGAGATCTACAGGAGATCTACAGACACACAGGAGATCTACAGGAGATCTACAGACACACAGGAGATCTACAGGAGATCTACAGACACACAGGAGATCTACAGGAGATCTACAGACACACAGGAGATCTACAGGAGATCTACAGACACACAGGAGATCTACAGGAGATCTACAGACACACAGGAGATCTACAGGAGATCTACAGACACACAGGAGATCTACAGGAGATCTACAGACACACAGGAGATCTACAGGAGATCTACAGACACACAGGAGATCTACAGGAGATCTACAGACACACAGGAGATCTACAGGAGATCTACAGACACACAGGAGATCTACAGGAGATCTACAGACACACAGGAGATCTACAGGAGATCTACAGACACACAGGAGATCTACAGGAGATCTACAGACACACAGGAGATCTACAGGAGATCTACAGACACACAGGAGATCTACAGGAGATCTACAGACACACAGGAGATCTACAGGAGATCTACAGACACACAGGAGATCTACAGGAGATCTACAGACACACAGGAGATCTACAGGAGATCTACAGACACACAGGAGATCTACAGGAGATCTACAGACACACAGGAGATCTACAGGAGATCTACAGACACACAGGAGATCTACAGGAGATCTACAGACACACAGGAGATCTACAGGAGATCTACAGACACACAGGAGATCTACAGAGATGAGCTCAGACACACAGGAGATCTACAGACACACAGCTGAGATGAGCTCAGACACACAGGAGATCTACAGACACACAGCTGAGATGAGCTCAGACACACAGGAGATCTACAGACACACAGCTGAGATGAGCTCAGACACACAGGAGATCTACAGACACACAGCTGAGATGAGCTCAGACACACAGGAGATCTACAGACACACAGCTGAGATGAGCTCAGACACACAGGAGATCTACAGACACACAGCTGAGATGAGCTCAGACACACAGGAGCGCTACGCTACAGAAGCCCGCTTTCGCCTCACCTGACAGCCCAGCACCGCTCTCAAGAAGCTCAGGACGGACGGGGAAGCCGGAGCCGCTCCAGTGATGATCATCCTCAGCCTGCCGCCCAGACTGGCCTGTAAGGAGACACAGCAAGCAGTCAAACAGCAGCGCGGCTTCGGCCCCGTGTCTCACCGGCTCTGTGTCACGCACCTGGATCTTGTGGAAGAAGATCTTGTCCCAGACGCTGTTGCAGCGGATGACGCCGCGGCTGACCTCTGAACCTTTTCTCTTGGCTGCGAAGTTCAGCAGCCAGCGCTTGACGGAGTTGTTGGCCTGACTGAAGATCTGAACGACAGCAGACACGCTTCAACAGTTACATGGGGAATACATGTGGCTGAAGAATGTTTTCATATTTCATTAAATGATTACAGCACAATTGAATTCTGTTTATCACTGTGAAGCTGTTTTGAAACAATCTGCATTGTGTAAAGCACTGTATAAATAAAGCTGAATTGACTTGATTACTGCATACAATATCAGAGTCCTCACATGTAAACTCATGTTCGAACTCATGCTCCTCGTGATCTTAAAAAGAAAAGAAAAAAAAGGATGGCTCCAGTGCAAAGTAACCTGAAGTGGGGGTTTTCTTTTAAAAACTGTTTTCAGTCGGGGGACATTTTACAAATCTCGCAAAGTGAGGAGGAGGAAGAGGCTGCAAGCACTAAATATAGTTGCAAGCAGCAAATAACGGGGTTCAAGCATTTAAGACCTTCATGCCAACTATGCTGTTGGGCTCTAGGCCGAACCGAAATGTAGGCCTGAAACCATAAAATATCCATGATGGAGAATACGCAAATTATATAAATCTATAGTACCAGTGCACCCTAATTCTTTGGGGAAAAAAATGGTTTTAAACATTTGTTTATCAGCTAATGCTGGATAATGAAAAAGATTAGATAAAAAATATTGATTGTCCCTCTTGTGGACAACAGTAGTATTTAAGGCTTCATCTTCAGTTTAAATGTTTGATAGAATGTACTGTGAGCCCTCTGAGCATCAGAAATCCTTGAAACCGGGCACGTTTCTTCAAAATCAGTTGTTCTCCATATCTACACAGTTTTGTGAAGTTTCTACTTTGTGCACACAATATACAGACATGTTACTCACAATGGGCCATACCAGAAATATATAAAAAATTGTACCTGCTAAACGGTTTCATCGATCAAAATTCTTTTGACAGCTTTTTGCCATGAGGGCCCCTAGATGATGCATGTGAAGTTTCGAGCAAATCAGACAAACGGCCTATGAGGAGTTCGAAAAAGTAGAGTTTTCAAATAATCACAAATATTTAACTAAATATTTGATTGACAGCAGTGATTCTTGAGGCAAAGTTGTCCAGAATGAGGAGATCTATCAAATGATATGCATATTGTGTGGATGTGTGAAATAGGGGTGTAAATCGGACAGTTCATCACGATACGATACGATATCGATTCTCTCAGCCAGCGATACGATATTTGCCGATACTTCAAAAAATTCTACGATACGATTCGATTCGATTCGGGGCTATATTATATCGATCGATTAATCGATATTTAGATATTATGTTCACACAACCAGTTACGTTTTTATTAACTCACAAATGCAACCAAAATATATAACATGAATGTTTAATTAAACTCTTTGAAAATTGCACACCCTCTCCCAATTGGGACATTTACAACAGAAGAGGTCATTTGCAAGTACTCCGTTCTTGTTCATTTTCATAAATCATGTTTTTTATTATTATTATTGTGCATTCCAAGTAATATCAATCAAACTGCAGCTGGGTTGTTTTGATTAATAATAATAATAACTTAAATACAGGTAAATTACAAAATCAAAGTTAATTGAAAGTATGCTTTAATATGTTAAAAGTTATTTTATTTTTTTCAGAGCAGATTCACATTTCTCTGAGTCAAACAAAATCAAGTAATTGCTATGATAAATAATACAACACTCGGTTAATCTTCGTAACGTTAAACTCCTCAGCTGACATAGACGCCTGACAAACTTTGTTGTTGTGATAACGTACACGCAGTACAGAGAGCTTTTCTCTCACCACTAAACGAACTGCTTTAGTAAGGTTCTGTGAAAATGTTTCCGGTTTTATTTTCCTTTTACGCCCTGAAGAAGATATCACGAGTTCATTGAAATTATCCACCCTCGATCACTTAGTCAGCTTTGACGAAACTCCTCTTAGCCAGCGCGTCTTTTCAAAGTGACATCTGACCTGAATACTGCGCGCTGAGTAGCTAAAACGGACTCGCGTTCACCAACAAGGGTGCGAGTGCTTGTCTCTGCTCTGTAAAACATGAACTCGCGATGCCTTGACAGCGGACAACCGGCTTTTGTGAAAAAAACTTAGGGTTTAGTCAGTCTTGTCAGGGGTCTATTTCAGATGAGGAGATTAACGTTATAAAGACACACCGGCAGGCGGTTGGTGAGTAAACGAAAATGTGCGCTTTGGCGGAAGGATGTTACGTGAGAATGTGGAGTGTCAAAATAAAGGTGTATATCGATATTTTAAGAGTGGAATCGATGCATCGTATCGTTAGACGTTATATCGATGCATCGATCCATATCGATGTATCGTTACAACCCTAGTGTGAAACACCACGTGATTACAGAGACATAAAACTCGTTAGCGCCGTCTAGTGGCCACTTTCTTTCAAAATTCTGACAACCTCTAGGGCATGAGTTGAACATGCCCACCGTGTTTTGTTCCGATCAACCTTCGGTAACCTTGTCTAATAGGTGCTCAAACTTCACTGGCTAATGGTGGTCATGTCTTTCGAGATTCGCCAGTGTCCTTATAGAAAGGCATGGCACCCTGGACAAAGACACCGCATGCCCATTTTCAAGTCTATCGGACTAACGGTAGCGTAGTTATAGCTGTTTTATGCCTTTTTCGTATTATAGCACCACCAAGTGGTGGATCGCGGCAGAATTTTTTGTGTGACCACAAAGTGAGCTCGTACATGAGTATAACAAGTTTGGTGAAAATATCTTAATGCTTTCAAGAGTTATAGCCATTTTAGTGAAAGTGGCCCGCCTACTTCGAAAGTTTTGGCGTCCCATGGTGAGCGTGAATCACCGATCGTAATTCTTTTGACAACATTTTGCCATGAGGGTCCCTTGATGATGCATGTCAAGTTTCAAGTGAATTTGACAAATGGCGTGCTTGAACCCCTAATAATAAAAATCTTCACAATTACAATAGGTTTTCAGCACTTAGTGCTTGAGCCCCTAATAATGTGGATAGATGGCGAAATGGAGACGGTACAGAGAAACGTATGGGTCCGAGAGCGTTGCCAGCTGTGGTGGGAAAAATACGTGTTCTTTACAGAAAATGAACGGTTCTGCAACTTTCGGGTGCGAAGGCAAACATTTCAGTATATTTGCGATGTACTTCGCACTCGACTGTATCGCAAAACCACACTCAGTTCTGGAGAGGAGGGGGAAGGTGGGGGAATAATGACAGTGGGGGGGTTGTGTGACGTCCACCTGTGAATACAGACACGATGGCTGGATTGCGTTTACATTACACTGAGATCCGATCACAATGCGTCCTCGACTACCTCTGAACCAGGACACGCTGATCGGAGAACATTCCCATCAGAAGCGCGTTTACACTGGTCTTTAAATGTGTATGTGGACAACATCGGGTACAGGTCGCAGCCTAAGAAAACACGGCACTGACTGAAACATTTGGTTGAGAGTCTGACACTCACACGAGTGTGTTCCCAAACACCAGCATCCCAACGCAAGAGAACATGATAGCGTTAACTGTGTTTCGTCTGACGCTCTGAGACGAACTCATTTATGATGGAGCGAAAGAAAGCCAAATTGCAGAAACTAGTTTATTACTGATATTTTGTGCCAGGAAGTGATGATTTTGTTCTCTTGAACACATGGGATGGAAATGCTGCTTTATTCAAAAAAGTTTCATGCCATAGTCCAGTTTTGCAAGTTAAATTCCCAACTTTGAATGGAAGCATCACTACTGTGTCTTCAGCAAGAGCTGGACTGACCCTGAGGGACGGAGAGGCTTCATGACCTGCGCTGTTTGCTGTTAATAAAAAAAATTATCTAATCGAAACCAAGTCAAAAATATTATTTAACATCACTTAAATCAGGTAGAAACAGCTCTTTCCATGATGCAGATGACTGTGCTATGCATTATAGTGAAGAACGGAAAGGCCATCTCTCTGTGACTGTGTCTGATCGGTGCGACGGCTCACCTTGTCATACATGCGGTTCAGGAGACGCGGCACCACGGGAAATATCGTGGGTCTGAGAGCCTTCATGTCGTCAGGAAGAAGACGGATATCGCCTTGGAAAAAGCCAATCCTCCCGCCATGGCAGATCACCACGGACTGGAAGGAAGGGAACATGAGACAATACGTATTCAGAAATATTATCAAATTGACTGCACTTAGAACAAAACCTGAACTGAATAAAGACTCTGTGTTACAGATGAAATTAAACTGGTCTCATAATGAATGAATTTTGCAACATTAACACTGTTAAAGTTCCTGTTAATGAAGCTGCTTTGAAACGATCTGTAGGAATGAAGCCTTCATGCACTGGTTCTGTTGATCTGGTGTTGTGTTGATTTCATCTAACTGTAGCGTTCACCACGACTCAATACTTCTGTGTGAAACACAACAACCTCCACACACTTCAGACCTTTCTTTAGCTCCCTACACGGCTGTTCACTCCACAGAGAGCAGAAGAACACAGCTGTGGTTTTAGATCATTCCAACTCTGCGGCTCTTTTAAGAGATTGAGATCAGTGGGTCACATGAGGCCATGGCCATGAAGCGTCTGGGAAAGAGGAAGTTCACGCTCGTCCAGTGTGTGTGTGTGTGTGTGTAGGTGTGGTCCTTGTTAGTGCTCACGGTCGGCACACTGCCAGACTGTAACCTGATCCAGCAGAAGAGCTGAGGACGTGTGTGTTTCTCATTGGATGAGCAGTGTTGAGCTCCTGCAGTGTAAAGAGCATCTTCTCACGCGGGTCTCACCTCAATCAACCTCTCGAACATGTGAGCAAGAGGCAGGAAGGAAATGAGAACGTCGTCTTGATTCGGAAAGATGACTTTCTGCAGACAGACACACAGAGAGGCTGCGGTTAGTCAGATCGCTGTCTGCCGACACACTTCAGCTCATGTTTACAGAAATCACTCACATCTGTCACTTTCAGAAAGCCAGCAAAGTCTGCGACAACGTTGCCGTGGGTCAGCATCACTCCCTTCGGATCTCCTGCAACACACACACACGCTTTATCAACAGGAGAATAACAGTAATGTTGTGAAGTTAAGATAATGGTGTCAGTACTAAGCTCAGTGATGTCAGTCTTTCAATCGCCTGCTGATTTTCATATTTGTAGTTTTATTATAGCAGTAAGGCTGTAATGCTTTATAGTATCATTCAGATACTATAATAGCCTTTTGTTTTCATTGTTAAAGTGTTTGGTCACACTGTAAGTGTCTTTATGAGCTTATTGTGTTGAAAACACTTGGATCAACACCATCTCAGCCATTCAGAACCATCTTACGTTTTGTTTATTGGTGGCTAATTCGTTCGATCTGTTCGATGGGTTTAAAGGGACGTCGTTCATCATGAGTTTCTTTTAAAAATCATATTTTTTGTTCAATTCAAATCATAGGAATTGATTGG
This sequence comes from Leuciscus waleckii, assembly GCA_900092035.1. Classification (NCBI taxonomy): domain Eukaryota; kingdom Metazoa; phylum Chordata; class Actinopteri; order Cypriniformes; family Leuciscidae; genus Leuciscus; species Leuciscus waleckii. Next base: position 168,988 of record FLSR01000329.1, on the reverse strand, counting down.
AATTCCCCAGCTGGTACAATAGTAGCATTCCCGTGAGGTCGGGTTGGGTGGATATGGGTAAGTCAGGACGTTTTAGTTTAGTCATTTTAAACTAAATGAAAATGAGAAATGTTTCCTTGGCAACTAGCTGAGAGAGTTTAAGGTTTTTTATATTTTAGTTTAGTTTAGTTTAGTTTAGTTTAGGTCATGTTAGGTTCGTTTAGTTTAGTTTAGTTTAGTTTAGGTTAGGGTTAACCAGTGGCAGAAGAGAATGTGGATCTGCGTTGGGTTGGGTTAAGTTAGGTTAGGGTGGGTTAGGGTTAACCTGTGGCAGAAGAGAATGTGGATCTGCGTTGGGTTGGGTTAAGTTAGGTTAGGGTGGGTTAGGGTTAACCTGTGGCAGAAGAGAATGTGGATCTGCGTTGACTCACCTGTGGTTTCACTGGGTTAGGGTTTAGGGTTAAGGTTAGGGTTAGGGTTTAGGTTTAGGGTTAGGGTTAGGGTTAGGGTTAGGGTTAGGGTTAGGGTTAGGGTTAGGCTAGGGTCAGGTTAGGGTTAACCAGTGGCAGAAGAGAATGTGGATCTGCGTTGTCTCACCTGTGGTTCCACTGGTGAAGCAGACGATGGACAGGTCATCTGGTGCCGGCGGCTACGAGAACATGTTAAACTGTTACTGGACACATCTAGCTAGTGCTCAACAAGATCAATGTCAGTGAAGTGCACAGATCAAAATACTGAAGCGCTAATGAGAGGATCACCCTGGTCTGTTTAAGTCCGACACACAAGCAACTTTACACTGGCATTCATGCATTATACATTTAACATTTTTAACACACAATACAACAACAAAAAGAAACGTGAGGGCAGATAAGGGTGTCTTCAGACATGAGTGTAGTCCACTCCTACCTCGAGGGGCAGACTATCTCAGAGACTACAGAGACTTTAGGAGAGTTAGCACTCATCTACCACATGACCTCAGAGGCCTTCCTATCTGATCAATCTAGCAAAAAATCAAATGAAAGGAAAACGAAATATGAGGAAAAATATGTGAACCGTGGACAGATGATGTTGGGCGGCAGGTGTCACCTGGCTCATGTATATTACATTACACAATAGAAGTGACATCAAAAAGAAATGTTTTCATAATGACTACTTTTTTCATACAATTTTTTATATATAACATTTGTAGGATGTTTGTAAAACAAATCTATTGGTTAAAGTTGTCATAATCTGTTCCAGTTTGGACTATTAGGCTGTTTGCAGACTGCAGCAAATCAGATTTCTTCTCAAATCAGATCTTTTCTGGCAGACTGTCTGCAAATAAGATTTGTGTGTCCAGACATAACTAACTTATGTGCATGGGTAGCTTTGGTAAGAACGCAGGCGTACACACGTATGTGCCGAGACTTTCAGAACGGATGCAGGACAAACAGAGCTGCATCAACTCGCTCTTCAGATAGGGTTAGGGCTAACCCTAACTCTTCAGATAGGCGCCCTGTCGAGTCCAGTTTTGCCGTTATCGTTGTGTGTCGCATTAAGAGTGAGACAAGAGACAATTTGAAATCCAATTTGATCAGCCAGAGCGCCCGGACTGAGATGCATCTGTAAAAATCTGATTGGAAATCGCATTTCAAATCACCTCCTAATGTAATTGGTATCAAATTTCATGTGGATTTTTTTGTTGTCCTCCAGACTTTCAAAAACCCATCTGGATTTTTCTGGCTGTCTGAACACACCTTAATGTATACTCCTTATTTTCATGTGATTCCGTTTCCTGTGTTCGTTTCAGCAGTTGGTTGTCATGGAGACTAATTATGTTGCGCACCTGTTTCTTGTTGAGTTGTGTATTGAAGCCCTTAGGTCGGTTCAGTCTCTGAGCAGTGTTGTCTTTACGCGGTGTAAAGATTTTGTGGTTCTTCCCTCTGATTATCCTGCTTTTTTTATTATGTTTAATAAAATGTTAAAGCTACAGTAATTTTTTCATCAACCTATACTGTAAAAAGTACTAACCTGCTATTGTTACCATTAAGAGCTATGTCTACCTGATTTAATTGATGGTATAAAGTAATGTATTCAGGTTGATTCTTTTTTTGACTTTAGTTCAGGGAGATTGTACCATGTTTCAGTGAAGAGTGATCGGTTTATTCATCCAAACACTGGTAGAGAAGTGATAGTGCCTCACTCACCACTGGTTTCCTGTAGTGATCTCGACCCATAGCCTGGAAACAACAACAAGATTTTAACCAACATCATTCTGTGCTCTTCTTCAAGCAACAGCATCAATACAGTTTGCCCACATTGTTCATGTTATTCATCTCCACACACTGACAGGAAACAGGCGTCCTCCGGTGTTGGTTGTTTAGTGAACATAGGTCGGTCACGGCTGGTTTGAGTGTGGTTGTTTGCAGCAAATGTAAAGAGTCTGTACTGCAAGCTGAAGCCTGTCTCGATGAATCCGCATTCTGGAATGCTTTCTTCCTCTGACAGATTGTCCTGATATACTACCAAGGAAGTCTGCAGTGCTGAAAACAACCCTCAAATATGAACCATGGCCACATCCCTCTGTTGAACTCAATGATTCCTTATGGGACAACCAACTAACAATGTTGGAGGAAGTTACTGTTAAAAGTAATGCATTACAATATTGCGTTACTCCCTAAAAAGGAACTAATAATGTTGCTTACTTAATAATGTTAATAATTACTTAATTATGTTACTTACTTTCTATGAAAAGTAATTGCGTTACTTTTTCTCACTTGGGATGGGTTTGCTTTTTTAAATAACAACAAAAAATGTTTTGTCAAATGTAAAGGCCCTTTCACAGCAGAGTGGAGTGAATAAGCTTTAGGCTGAATGAAGCGCAGATTCACTCCTGTACAGTAGAGGGCGCCGCTCAAACCTTTCAGCTGCCGCTGTTCTGGACCACAGAAGAAGAACGTTCACACTTTACTTCAGCAATAAACACAGATGGAAATGAAGCACAAATGGGACATTTATCTCAAGTGATTTTTGTTTAAACGTGGTTGAATTGGATCACTGGAGGTCAGCAGCAAAGACATTAAATACATAAAGTATATTTGTGTTACTTAACATATTTAATAATTGCAAGTTTGCGTTCTGAGTTTTGATATTTGGTTTGATATTCTGAGTTTACATTTCACTGTTTTCATTCATTTTGAGGAATACAGAACACACACAACATCTGCACTTACTCCCGGTTTTACTCTGCATTGGGACAGGAGAGCTGTCAGTCAATACATGGGATTACTTGTTTGAACTTTGTTGTAAATTAAAATTTCCTTTACTTGTTACTTGAAAAAAGTAATCTGAATACATAACTTGCGTTTCTTGTAATGCGTTACTACCCCAACACTGCCAGGAGATACACTGTATTTCTTACCAGTAACTAAAGGAAATATGATGAAGCTGAATGAGGACTCAACCTTCAAAATGACTGCCATAAAACAATCATAACAGTGGTCAGTGAGGGTTGCAGTCATTTCTTGACATGCATCTGGCTTCTCTGTGACCCGTTCAGTCGTTCATGTACGACTGCATCAGTCCTCATTTACTCCCATCATATGGGAAAAAGCAGACAGGGTATTCTTCAAATATTCAGAAACTAACAATCCCTTTGCCAGTAAATCAATCTAAACCAGTGGTTCTCAAACCTTTTGACTACGATTGTGAAAAACAATATTTTGAAGAAATGTTTGTTACTTCTGCTATTATGACAAAGCTGCTAAATTATTTTTATTATTATTTATAGAAACTAGGAGTGGCAATATATTACAATAATTAAATTAAATAATGATAATGGTCTTCATGTTTTACATTACCATTGAATTTACATGACTTTTCTAGTTGTAATTATTTTAACTCACAAATAGCCATTCTACACAAAAATATTATATATGTTTGTAAATGTTATTTGCACTTTTTAAATGCCCTCGTCCAGCATATCGGTTGTTCAAGAGAAGCTGGTTCTGAAATATTAATGGTAGTTCAATGCTAATTAAATAAGAAATATGATTGTGATGGTGACTGGTTGAGAAGCACTGGTTTAAACTGAATGGTAAAAGCGTGATGAAGTCCTTCTCACCTCCACATCTTTCAGGGCCTGGATGTGAACGCCACACTTCTGTCCTTCTTCCACCAGCTGAGCTTCAAACGCATCCATGAGGATGATCATCTTCAGACCGGGCGTCTCTCTTCTCTGGACATTTCCCAGAAGCACTGTGGCTTTCTCTGGTTTATCACAGATTACTGTGGCGATTTCAGCTGGAAAACAAAAACTTCACGGTTAAAGACGGAAAGAGCCCTTTTAAAAATAAAGGTTCTTCATTGGCATTGAACCTTTTGTCACGGGTGGTTTCTGGGAGACGTAATATCCAATTCCAAGGTTTATTAACAACAGATCCAACAGAAAGGCAAACGGATAGCAACACACACTAAACATAGACAACACCGGACACTGAACTCAAACAGAACTGAACATATATACAGGTGTTAATGATGGCGACTGATGAGTGCGCAGCTGAATGTGATTAGTGTCCGTGACAACAAATGAGTGACGAAGGCAGGTGATGACAAAACATAACGAGTCCAAACTAACGTGAATGTGACACCTTTAACCTCTTTCTATCGTTCTTTAGGTTCTTTATGCTGGAAAATGGTTCTTTAGGTTATTACAATGAGTGACAGTGATGGTTCTTCGCTGAGAAGAGTGTGTGTGAATGAGCTGACCTGTGTTGATGATGTAGCGGATGGCGTCGGGTCCGAGTGTGTCGTAAAGCGGCACCACCACCATAGAGTACGAGTAGCACGCCAGCTCAGAGATGATCCACTGAAAGACAAGAAGAAGTGCTTCATGAGTCTCCTGCTATTAAAGAAGTAGTTCACTTTAAAATGAAAATTAGCCCATGATTTACTCACCCTCAAGCCATCCTAGGTGTACATGACATTCTTCTTTCAGACGAATACATTAGGTTATATTAATAAATGTCCTGGCTCCTCCAAGCTTTATAATGGCAGTGGATTGCAACCAACAGATTGAAGCTCAGAAAAGTGCATCTATCCATCATAAAAGTGCATCCATCTATCATAAAAGTGCATCTGTCCATCATAAAAGTGCATCTATCCATCAGATGCCCTTTTATGATGGACAGATGCCCTTTTATGATGGACAGATGCCCTTTTATGATGGACAGATGCCCTTTTATGATGGACAGATGCCCTTTTATGATGGACAGATGCCCTTTTATGATGGACAGATGCCCTTTTATGATGGACAGATGCCCTTTTATGATGGACAGATGCACTTTTATGATGATAGATGCACTTTTATGATGGACAGATGCACTTTTATGATGGACAGATGCACTTTTATGATGGACAGATGCACTTTTATGATGGACAGATGCACTTTTATGATGGACAGATGCACTTTTATGATGGACAGATGCACTTTTATGATGGACAGATGCACTTTTATGATGGACAGATGCACTTTTATGATGGACAGATGCACTTTTATGATGGACAGATGCACTTTTATGATGGACAGATGCACTTTTATGATGGACAGATGCACTTTTATGATGGATAGAAGCACTTTTTTGAGCTTCAATCTGTTGGTTGCAATCCACTGCCATTATAAAGCCTGGAAGAGCCAGGACATTTTTTAATATAACTGATTGTATTCGTCTGAAAGAATAATGTCATAAACACCTAGGATGGCTTGAGGGTAAGTAAATCATGGGGTAATTTTCATTTTAAAGTGAACTCCTCCTTTAGCAGGATGGTGTTTGGGGTGTTTTACCTCAGGCCTGTTCTGTGCGAACACCCCGATGAACTGAGCCGTATTGGGCTGACATCCCTGAGACAACAGACCTGAGCCCAAGTCTTCTGCCCTGCGGAACACCTGCGGGACACACACACAGCTCAGACCGCGTCGGACCAGTGCTTACACACACCACACAACACTCCTACACTCACCTCTTTATAGGACAGCCATTTGTAGGGTTGATTGGGGAGTCTGGAGCCTAAAAACGGTCCATCACCTGCTCAGAACATCAGAAGTGAGAGAGAGACGTCAGATCTGATCATCTCAAACACCACGCTCACAACATCAGCTAACCATGATCCATACCTCCAAAGCATTATTCATCTTTTCATGTTAATCTCAACATGAGCAAACATGAACTAACAATAAACAGTTGTATTTTTATTAACTAATGCTAACAAAGCTTAATAAATACTGTAAGAAATGCTTGTTGTTAATTAATGCATTAAATACTGTAAGAAATGCTTGTTGTTAATTAATGCATTAACTATAATAAAGTGTTTCCCATACGACCCTTTATTCTCTGTTCAACAGTGGTTTCTGTGTAAATATACCGTGTTTAATTCAGTGCTGTTGGTCTGGTGCATGTAATGTGTGTGTGGTTACAGGAAGCAGTAATTCATCATGCGGTGAAGTCGAGCTCAGGGTTAAAATTACACGGTGGCCTTCAGAATATCATACACTCTTATATATATATATTGTGGCGGGAGGAGCAAACGCCAGACACAGAGGGAGTGGTGTCAGCTCCACACTATCTTCCTGGACCCGCGAGGACACCAGTGTGCAAGCTCAGGGGAGAGACCGGTGTCTCTAGGAGAGGCGCTCAGCATCTAACAGCGGCGGTGACGAGGCTTCAGGTGTCAGGTGTGCCTCATCACACACCGCAGGTCCCTCCTCTCCAATCACACACACTCCAGTCGGGAACCTGGCGAAGGGCGACGAGTTCAGGGACGGGGTGGCGCTGATTACTAGGGAGAGGCAGTCGATCCGTCACTATATATACTGTATAAGCCTTCAACAAGACGAGTGTTTTAGTGTGTGATGTTACTGGTGTGACCCGTTCAGATGTGACCCCGGATGAGGCACTGTGTGATTCAACATGATTTGCATGAATCAGATTCAGGGTGTGTGCAGTGGTGAGCCTCTCTGGGCTGAGTCTAGTGAACATGATATGTGTGTTGAGCTGAACTGATTCTCACCCGTGATGTGCAGGTGTGTGTTGAACTGAACTGATTCACACCAGTGATGTGCAGGTGTGTGTTGAACACATGAACTGATTCTCACCTGTGATGTGCAGGTGTGTGTTGAACTGAACTGATTCTCACCTGTGATGTGCAGGTGTGTGTTGAACTGAACTGATTCTCACCAGTGATGTGCAGGTGTGTGTTGAACACATGAACTGATTCTCACCTGTGATGTGCAGGTGTGTGTTGAACTGAACTGATTCTCACCAGTGATGTGCAGGTGTGTGTTGAACACATGAACTGATTCTCACCTGTGATGTGCAGGTGTGTGTTGAACTGAACTGATTCTCACC
>FLSR01000329.1:116797-148439 GCA_900092035.1 Leuciscus waleckii | reverse complement strand
CGTCTTTGAAGACGCGCGTGAAGGCGAAACTAGTAGCGCCTGACTTCCGGAAACGAACGTAAACAAACAATGGATGAAGCGGCGATTTTCCTATTGGCTGTCTTGTGTTCAGAAAAAGATAAAAAAAGAAAGAAAACCCGACAATGGACACGTTCTTGGATTGCACGAAGAGGACAGTATGGACTGTCAATCCTTCAAAGAGAACTTGAGGTAAAATATGTTTTTTTTATATAACGTTAGGCCTATATTTGTACTTTTAGCCAGTAGTAAAAGTAATATAAATGTTGCTAGCTTGCCACAACGATAAGATATTTCAAAAACAGACTGTTAAAACAATTATTCATTCACACACACACTCGCTCGCTCGCTCATTCACACACCCTCTCACACACTCACACTCACACACACACACACACACACACACACACACACACTCACACTCTGTACATGCTACCATTAGGAGATATCATTAGGAAGCATGGTATTAGTTTTCACTGTTATGCTGATGATACTCAGCTCTATATTTCTTCACGCCCTGAGGAAACTTGCCAATTCACAAAATTAACGGAATGTATAGGTGATATAAAAAATTGGATGACTAGTAATTCTACAACTAAATTCTGAAAAAACGGAGATTCTAATTATTGGACAAAAAAACTCCTCACGTAATAATCCAGAATACTGTCTAACACTTGATGGCTGCTCTGTTAAGTCCTCATCGTCGGTTAGGAACCTGGGTGTGCTCTTTGATACAAATCTTTCATTTGAAAGTCACGTGTCTAGCATCTGTAAAACCGCATTCTTCCATCTTAAAAATATATCTAAATTATGCCATATGCTCACATTGACAAATGCGGAACAATTAGTTCATGCGTTCATGACCTCAAGGCTAGATGTCACGATTTTGGGTTTGTTATTGTCATGTTTCTGTGTCTTGTCATGCTTCATGTCTGTCATGTGATTCCCTGTTTGTCATGTGATCCTGCCATGTGTCTTGTCTTGTCACAGGTGTCCCTTGTCTTGTCTTTAGTCAGTGTATTTAAGCCCTCATGTTTGTCATGTGTCTTTGTCTAGTATTAATTCTTGTAACCACTGTTGTGCTAGTTTATGTTCATAGCTTTTTCTCTTGTTTCATGCCACGCCATGCTTTTGTTTCATGTTTTTTAGATTATTTTGTCAATAAAGCTGCACTTGGGTTCTCAAGGGTTGCCTTCACTGGATCCTTCTTACAGAATACTAGACCATCAACCATGAACCCAGCAGCTTCCCTCTTTCGTTTATGCCAGGGAAATCGTCCTCTGGAGGACTATGTGGAGGAATTTTGTGAACTATGCTATCAGGTAGAATTTAACGATGTGGCTCTAAAGGACATTTTTCGTTTTGGCCTGAATGAACACACTCTGTCAGTTCAAAGCTAGACTAAAAACACATCTCTTTGACCTAGCATACACATAACACATTATAGACTTCTAAAATTCAATTTTAGGTTGCATAGATCAGGTCAGCCGGAACCGGGAACACTTCCCATAAATCCTGATGTACTCGTTACATCATAAGAAGAATGGCATCTACGCTAATATTAGTCTCTCTGTTTATCCCAAGGTTTACCGCAGGCCGCCAGATCCAGGCTGTATCCAGATCTGATGAAGGACCTGCGCCTGGACACACTCTCACACACACACACTCCAGATCTGATGAAGGACCTGCGCCTGGACACACTCTCACACACACACACTCCAGATCTGATGAAGGACCTGCGCCTGGACACACTCTCACACACACACACTCCAGATCTGATGAAGGACCTGCGCCTGGACACACTCTCACACACACACACTCCAGATCTGATGAAGGACCTGCGCCTGGACACACTCTCACACACACACACTCCAGATCTGATGAAGGACCTGCGCCTGGACACACTCTCACACACACACACTCCAGATCTGATGAAGGACCTGCGCCTGGACACACTCTCACACACACACACTCCAGATCTGATGAAGGACCTGCGCCTGGACACACTCTCACACACACACACTCCAGATCTGATGAAGGACCTGCGCCTGGACACACTCTCACACACACACACTCCAGATCTGATGAAGGACCTGCGCCTGGACACACTCTCACACACACACACTCCAGATCTGATGAAGGACCTGCGCCTGGACACACTCTCACACACACACACTCCAGATCTGATGAAGGACCTGCGCCTGGACACACTCTCACACACACACACTCCAGATCTGATGAAGGACCTGCGCCTGGACACACTCTCACACACACACACTCCAGATCTGATGAAGGACCTGCGCCTGGACACACTCTCACACACACACACTCCAGATCTGATGAAGGACCTGCGCCTGGACACACTCTCACACACACACACTCCAGATCTGATGAAGGACCTGCGCCTGGACACACTCTCACACACACACACTCCAGATCTGATGAAGGACCTGCGCCTGGACACACTCTCACACACACACACTCCAGATCTGATGAAGGACCTGCGCCTGGACACACTCTCACACACACACACTCCAGATCTGATGAAGGACCTGCGCCTGGACACACTCTCACACACACACACTCCAGATCTGATGAAGGACCTGCGCCTGGACACACTCTCACACACACACACTCCAGATCTGATGAAGGACCTGCGCCTGGACACACTCTCACACACACACACTCCAGATCTGATGAAGGACCTGCGCCTGGACACACTCTCACACACACACACTCCAGATCTGATGAAGGACCTGCGCCTGGACACACTCTCACACACACACACTCCAGATCTGATGAAGGACCTGCGCCTGGACACACTCTCACACACACACACTCCAGATCTGATGAAGGACCTGCGCCTGGACACACTCTCACACACACACACTCCAGATCTGATGAAGGACCTGCGCCTGGACACACTCTCACACACACACACTCCAGATCTGATGAAGGACCTGCGCCTGGACACACTCTCACACACACACACTCCAGATCTGATGAAGGACCTGCGCCTGGACACACTCTCACACACACACACTCCAGATCTGATGAAGGACCTGCGCCTGGACACACTCTCACACACACACACTCCAGATCTGATGAAGGACCTGCGCCTGGACACACTCTCACACACACACACTCCAGATCTGATGAAGGACCTGCGCCTGGACACACTCTCACACACACACACTCCAGATCTGATGAAGGACCTGCGCCTGGACACACTCTCACACACACACACTCCAGATCTGATGAAGGACCTGCGCCTGGACACACTCTCACACACACACACTCCAGATCTGATGAAGGACCTGCGCCTGGACACACTCTCACACACACACACTCCAGATCTGATGAAGGACCTGCGCCTGGACACACTCTCACACACACACACTCCAGATCTGATGAAGGACCTGCGCCTGGACACACTCTCACACACACACACTCCAGATCTGATGAAGGACCTGCGCCTGGACACACTCTCACACACACACACTCCAGATCTGATGAAGGACCTGCGCCTGGACACACTCTCACACACACACACTCCAGATCTGATGAAGGACCTGCGCCTGGACACACTCTCACACACACACACTCCAGATCTGATGAAGGACCTGCGCCTGGACACACTCTCACACACACACACTCCAGATCTGATGAAGGACCTGCGCCTGGACACACTCTCACACACACACACTCCAGATCTGATGAAGGACCTGCGCCTGGACACACTCTCACACACACACACTCCAGATCTGATGAAGGACCTGCGCCTGGACACACTCTCACACACACACACTCCAGATCTGATGAAGGACCTGCGCCTGGACACACTCTCACACACACACACTCCAGATCTGATGAAGGACCTGCGCCTGGACACACTCTCACACACACACACTCCAGATCTGATGAAGGACCTGCGCCTGGACACACTCTCACACACACACACTCCAGATCTGATGAAGGACCTGCGCCTGGACACACTCTCACACACACACACTCCAGATCTGATGAAGGACCTGCGCCTGGACACACTCTCACACACACACACTCCAGATCTGATGAAGGACCTGCGCCTGGACACACTCTCACACACACACACTCCAGATCTGATGAAGGACCTGCGCCTGGACACACACTCACACACACACACTCCAGATCTGATGAAGGACCTGCGCCTGGACACACACTCACACACACACACTCCAGATCTGATGAAGGACCTGCGCCTGGACATGATGACAATGCAGTCCTGAAGTTAGTGTTGTAGTAGCCTACTCGAGATCGGTCATTTTATTTCAAGACCGGTCAAGACCACAACTGAGGGCATATCACGAAATTATTTGATAACATCATTACTGTGATTAGAAGTTAAACTTCCGACCAAGAGCTTGACTCATGTCTAATTTTAAATGTTTTTAGTTTTTACTGATTGTTTACAGTGGCAATCCCCGCCCACCCTGTACACACACACTCCACGCACACACTCCACGCGTGAATGCGGGAGACAGGAGAGCAAGCTGTTCCGTCACCGTGGCTGTCGTCGGGGAGATGTCAGCCAAATCCAGGGCTGCCAACTCTCAAGCATTCAGCCTGAAACTCACGCAATTTACACTTTTTAACACGCTTTCACGTCACACATCCATTTTCTCACGCACAGAAAAATCGCGAGCAAGAGGACACGGAGACCGACAGACTAGACAGAGCAGTTACTTATATGATATAAGAAAACAAATCAGCTCCAAGGTCTCAGATTCTGTCTATTCTATTACGAAATTCAAACAATAAATACCGTTTTGGCGCTTGTAAATGTGACAGTGCCTCAGTTCTAGCGGCACGTGAACCGATCATCTCTACTAGCTAATAGTAAATAAACACGAATAAACAATGTTGAAAGATACAGTAGGCTATAACTTACCGAAATGTATATTCCTCATACATAATATCGATCAATCAGTGTTTTTCAACCGTGGAAAGAGGTAAAGCAGCTGGAGAATAATTGTCACATAACATTTACCTCAGGAAAGCCATTAAATGACCATAATATATATATAACACGTTTAGTTGGCTAAAAAAAAAAAGCTGATTATTTTGCTAAATATGTGTAGCTATATTACATATTTATTATATTTTACTTATATCATTAAGTAAAGTTGTTATTATAATAAAAAAACGCATTATATTTAATTTGAGTTATTTTTAAGCTTAAATAATGTCAGCTGATAGGGCTCTCTGTGTGTTTACAGCATTAGGTGAGATTTTTTTTGCCTATCTTGTGTATGTAATATTTATCCAAATGAGTCAATATTGAATCAAATCACAAGAATTTAATTGAATTTAAATTGTGAAATTTGTGTCAAGGAATAAAAATTGTAGCTTACCAGAAATTGTACCATGTAAACATTGTAACATGTTGTTACTAAACCTAATAAAATTCTGTTTAATTACTCAAATGTTTTGACAATCACAATACACTTATTGTGATGCAAGATTTGTTATTTTATTTTTACTGAGCGACTGAGTCTGGGTTCTCCCAAGTTTTTTTTTTCCATTCTGTCACTGATGGAGTTTTGGTTCCTTGCCACTGTTGCCTTGGCTTTTCTTGCTTAGTTGGGGACATTTAATATTCAACAATATTATTGATCTGCCTTACTTAGGGTGGACGATGACACAATTTTCTTCTAGAAACAAACCTGGACACAGACCCATCTGGACACAGTCACATCTGGACACAGACACAGGAACATCTGGACACAGACCCATCTGGACACAGTCACATCTGGACACAGACACAGGAACATCTGGACACAGACCCATCTGGACACAGTCACATCTGGACACAGACACAGGAACATCTGGACACAGACCCATCTGGACACAGTCACATCTGGACACAGACACAGGAACATCTGGACACAGACCCATCTGGACACAGTCACATCTGGACACAGACACAGGAACATCTGGACACAGACCCATCTGGACACAGTCACATCTGGACACAGACACAGGAACATCTGGACACAGACCCATCTGGACACAGTCACATCTGGACACAGACACAGGAACATCTGGACACAGACCCATCTGGACACAGTCACATCTGGACACAGACACAGGAACATCTGGACACAGACCCATCTGGACACAGTCACATCTGGACACAGACACAGGAACATCTGGACACAGACCCATCTGGACACAGTCACATCTGGACACAGACACAGGAACATCTGGACACAGACCCATCTGGACACAGTCACATCTGGACACAGACACAGGAACATCTGGACACAGACCCATCTGGACACAGTCACATCTGGACACAGACACAGGAACATCTGGACACAGACCCATCTGGACACAGTCACATCTGGACACAGACACAGGAACATCTGGACACAGACCCATCTGGACACAGTCACATCTGGACACAGACACAGGAACATCTGGACACAGACCCATCTGGACACAGTCACATCTGGACACAGACACAGGAACATCTGGACACAGACCCATCTGGACACAGTCACATCTGGACACAGACACAGGAACATCTGGACACAGACCCATCTGGACACAGTCACATCTGGACACAGACACAGGAACATCTGGACACAGACCCATCTGGACACAGTCACATCTGGACACAGACACAGGAACATCTGGACACAGACCCATCTGGACACAGTCACATCTGGACACAGACACAGGAACATCTGGACACAGACCCATCTGGACACAGTCACATCTGGACACAGACACAGGAACATCTGGACACAGACCCATCTGGACACAGTCACATCTGGACACAGACACAGGAACATCTGGACACAGACCCATCTGGACATAGACACATCTGGACACAGGAACATCTGGACACAGACCCATCTGGACACAGACACATCTGGACACAGGAACATCTGGACACAGGAACAGCTTCTTCCCACAGGCCGTTTCCCTCTCGAACAGTTAAACGCCTGTAGGTGATCAATGCCCTACTGCTTAGTGCAATATCTTTGTAAACTCTAAACTATGATATTTATTCATATTATTCATAATACTATAATATATGTTCATAATATGTGAATGTTTATTATAAAAAAAAATGTATCACTGTGTGTCTTGTTGTATTTGTATGTATGCACTGGAAGATTTAGTAACACGAAAAGTTAACTTGGTAATAAAGCTCTTTCTGATGCAAAGAAAAACTGCTGCTTTCACTCGAAAGTTTTCACTGTAAATACAGTATCTATCGCAAATTGCACTTAGTGCTATTAGAATATGGCAAAATAAAAAATAAAAATAACAGTGTTAGTTTGATTACGAGTAAAACGTTATCATTGGCATGTGATAAATGTATTCTTGACGTGGATTAAGACTAAATCAGATTCAGAATGAACAATAACAAATGTAATATTTCTCCCAGTTGTGAGTTTATAATTAATAATTTAGAGCAGTAGCCTATTCTATATCATGGCTAATGGCGCGCGCTCGTGAAGAATCCTGCTTCCATACGAGAAGATCCCAGAGAAACACACATGTCATTGACAGCTCGTGTTACAGTGTTCCAGTGTGTGTGTGATGGACAGATTCAGAGCATCAGCCCTCCTCCTTCACTTCTCACCGTAAAGCGAAAGTAAAACGCTGAGGATTTAAACGCAGTGCTTTTGTTCGCGTCCATCACGATCTCGGACAATCCGCGTTTATTCTGGGAACGATATAAGAGTTTCAGGTAAGCGTGTGTTTCAAACCTGTAATATTAACACGACACTACATGATGATAGTTCTTCATGACCGCAGTTGTGTTTAGATCACAAACTAATACCTCGCAACAAAACCACTGCTTTTTAAATGTCATGGTTTATAAATGTCTTCTTTTGTACTGCATTTGCTGGGATGAGAATCGATAGAATTGATGTGTGTAGAATTGATAATTTCATGTTTTATGGCGATCAGATATCAGTCTGTTGGCGAATGTGAAAGAGAAAGTGATTCGGCCTAAAAACTTTGCGAGACAGTTTTTTCACTTTGGATTTGAGGCTCGACGAGCGTTCCATCGGCACAGGTTTGGAACGTTACGTTAGTCATTGTTTGTGTTGTAACAGCTTTAGCGTTACAGTTCTGTAACAGTTCATATGACAGGCGTGTAACGGTCGTGATGACGTCACGGGTGCCGTTCCAGATGCCACCGCTGTCCTTTTCTCATTCACTCTGTGATCACACTATACTGCTGCTGCATCTGTGTTATATGTGTGTTATATTAGGTGTTTTGTTGTTGTTGTTGTTGTTGTTGTTTGTTTTGTATTTGGGGCTATTTTCTTTGTACGCAGAAAATATTCTAATGCTTTGTCAATCTCTATAAGCACATTTGAAGTGACTCGCTGTGTACGACTGAGGTCAGTCTCTGTGTGTGTGTGTGTGTGTGTGTGTGTGTCCAGAAGGGGGCAGTCTGAGCTCAAACATCGACAAGTAACTCGAGACAAACTAGTAAACAGAGAGTGAGTGGGCGGGTTTCTAATGCAGACCTGTTAACCCTGTTCTGTACAACTGTAATACAGTATGTTGAACTATTTTATCTATTCTATAGAAAACAATTATAGAAATAGGTTGAATATTTTAAAAGCTAGATGTGTTTTTAAGGCCTTATAATGGTCTGTGACTGTGCTAAAGTTCAATATGAGCAGTTTTTGCTTAGTCAGGGATTTTCCAGTAAGATCATTAATAATAAAACCATAATAAGATCATTGTTAAGAGTGTTACGGGGAAGTGTCTTGCCTCTGGGAAGAGTTGATCGTCTTTGGAGAATGTTACGTTTAGCCTATGAAGGAGAGTGGATGTAGAACTTAAAGATGTAGAACTTAAAGATGTAGAACTTAAAGATGTAGAACTTAAAGATGAAGAACTTAAAGATGAAGACCTCAATGGTGGGAATACTGGAGGGCTGAATCTTACCAGACGTTATGTCACTTGGTTATTGCGAAATAAATAACAGATAAGAAAAAAGGTATAATAATTGTGTGTTGGCCAGAGGAAGATTCAGGGGTTCTGCAGACTTCTCGGCTTCGTTGCTTTGTTCAATAAAGTCTTATTTTGATTTCTGGACTTTTGAGCTTCATTTGCAAGACCTCCACAACAGTGACAGCACACAGAACGCACACAGTTCGTACGTCATCTGAAAGAAGAAGAAGAAGAGACAAATGTAGTGTGTAGGACCAGTTCTAGACACTAAAGGTTTGATTGACAGCCCGGACCAGAGCCGGTTACAGCCCTGCTTGAGAATGATAAATAACTAATTCAGTCCATTTCTGTTGGGGTTTGTGGAGCGGCTGTGGACAGATCGTCAGTCTTCATCAGTTCTGTATTGGATTACTAATAGGCCTAACTGTAATAATGACTGACTGAGTACATCACGGCTTCTTTAATGGAGTAATACACAGATATGAAGCACTGGTTGGAAGTGACAGCATTATTTCAGACAGGGTTCAGGTGTCAGGACTGTTTGCCATCACTGGCCTGTCATGTGTGTGTGTGTGTGTGTTTACTAGATGTTAATGATTTGTTCTTGAAAGTTATGTTTATTTTCTACCACATGTGCCCAGCAGGTGGCGCTGTATGTGCTTTGTTAAAAGAATGTGTTTCATAATCTGATGTAATCAACAACATATCTAAGTATGTCAGTCATTGAGGATCAGCATCTGAACTGCTGTTTACCCTGTGATGTTTACCATGGTGAAAAACACACCGTTTCCACGGGCATTCACACGCATCGCCTTCGTTTATAGACCTGACTGATAATTACTAATTAAATGAAAAGAAATACATACTTTGTTTATGACCTGCCTGTCAGCATATTCATAATGCATCACATTATAACACAGAGCTATCATCACTGCTCCTGAAGCACTAGGAGGAAGTGAAGGAATGAGCAGAAACACGTCAGTGCAGATTACAGAAGATTTCTGATTGATGTCCTTCTTGGTAACTCTGAAAGCTGTTGAAACTGTAAATGCGTTTAAACATCTGAACATGTCCAGTGTTTTAATGACCCGTAACGCTCCGGCACAACAGTAGGAGTTTCCCTGCGGGTGTCGAAGTGACATTCACACCAGAGTCGCTCTCTTCAGACAATACGAGGAAATCAACACACTCTGCTGTGGGAGTGCAGTGGGATAGACGACAGCACACACACTGATTCTGGAGTCAGGGTTTGCGGCTTCTGGGCTTAAAGGTCATGCTTTTATTAAGGCATTGTAATACGTGTATCATTCTGATTGAAATCACACACAAGATTGAAGTAAACAACTGCTAAGTTCCCATCGTCAGACTTCAGTCGGTCTGAGATAAGACGACTGGTATAACCACACACACAAACACACACACACAATATTACGCCAGTCACTAAACTTGTTTCAGAGCTGTCTATACCACATTTCCTCCATCGCTCTTTACAGTGGTTCACATCTGCAGTGTGCTATAGATCATGGTGTGTACTAAAGAGGTTGATGGGATGAAAGAGCACAGGTTGAGTTGCTCAGTCTCTCTGGTGTGGTGTTTGTCGAAGCGCTCGCCACTACCGCATACACACTTCCACATGCGGTGTGTTGGAATGCATGTGATGTGGAATCCACAGTCCGAAGCTTCCTCTTGGAAACTAGTGTTATTTCCCAGCTCAGATGTGTGTGTGTGTGTGTGTGTGAGCTTCACACAGAGTGAACACTTCTCCAGCACCACACACTGAAGCTCTGTTAGACACTCGTTCACGATCTCTTTATTGTTTTATGATAAGACGGGTGTCACGCAGAGTTATGATGGTTATGTCATCCAGGGAATCAGGGTGAATTCCACTGAACTCAGGGATTTCTTGTAAATGCCCATGTTTCCTCTCAGTGGCGGCTCCGGCTGGTCACGCTCAGTATTACAGGGTTACTGATGAGATAAAGTCACGTGCTTTACAAGAAACCCAAGCTGCCTCGGCCTGGGACTCTGCAATGCTGACGGTTGAGAGCAATGTCCTGAGGCATGAGGGTTAGGAGGAACTGAGGATCACCGGCGCTTATCACCAGACGTTACACTGCATCTTTAACTGATCTGTGCAGTAATGGCTTTAGAGTTAGGGTGTAATGTTCATGTGAAAAATGAATGCAACTGTTTAACACGACCAGGTTTAGACCACATTCAACATCCGGGATTCAAAAGCTCATTTAAACCTGTAAATCATTTTTATTTTGTTTTGTTAATCTGTATTTAAGTAAAACATTTATTTCATGTAGGACCTATATTTATTCCTTTAATATACATTTAGTTTTTTCTCCATCACAGAACATATTTACCAAAGTATTTACTCACTCTCAAGTTGTCTCAAACCTGTATGATTTATATTTCTTCTGCTGAACACAAAAGAAGATATTTTGAAGAATGTTTGATGGACCCCATTGACTTCCATGGTTAGACTTGTGGGCCCCCATTACTTCCAAGGTTAAAAAAAAAAAAAAAAAAAAAAACTATGGAAGTCAATATAAATCATACAGGTTTGGAACAACTTGAGAGTGAGTAAATAATAACAGAATTTTCATTTTTAATTGAACTTTTCCTTCAAGTGTGACATTTAAAAACTGGATTAATCTTACTTTGAAGTGCATTTAGCAGACCAGACGTGCTTAAAGTACAGGCCCAGTGTCTTCACTTTAGCTACAAGCAATGAGCACTCTTGGTTTCAGCTCGAGGAGAAAAAGTCAAATGTTTAGATCTCAAACATACTGTCTTTTGCAAAATATGTTGTTACAGCAGAACAAAAATCATCAGCGAGAACAGTTACAGGAGGAACTCGCTCATGGCTGGAACAAAAGTACCAGCAAAAACAACTGGACTTAATATATATTTCAAACATTGTTAAAGACAAGTTAACAGTCAGTAATGAAATAAGAACAAATAAGCAAAATAAATACAACTAAACAAAGTTCAAGAAATAAAAAATTGGCCTAATCAAATTCAAAATAACACAGCGTAGTTTCCGCTAAATAAATAGAGTATAGCCTAGATCAGGGTTCTCCACAGTGTGTGTTCTAGGCTAACTCAACCCGTTCCCGCAGCCCAGCGCTGGGTCAACGCTGGACACAACACATGCTGGGATATCTTTAGCGAGCTTGTTTTGGTTTTATACATGAACACATTTGCTGGGTTGTTTTTTTGACAGTGTTGGGTCAGTGCATTTGATATTGAAAGGTTGTCATTTTAAATAATAAAAATGCACTCTAAAATCTAGGTTATATATAGTACAGTTATACAATATGCTAATAACACTGTTCCAGCTCATAACATGACAATCTTATATATACATTTTTGAAACGTTAGATCAGAACAGCTTTACCTTGTGCCATCTCGTCTTTCAGACATCAAGTTCCAACCTGTCAAACACATAGTACAGCAACAGCACTCCTATTGTAGTTAGTGGAGTCTGTTTATCTGTGAACGACAGCTAGCATAGCATAGCATGAAAGTCAGCTGGAACGAGTATTGTGATTGGCTGTTGTCACTATGAAAGCGCACCGTTAGCTGTCAATGACGCTGAGTTTGGGACAGTGTGTTTCGCCCAGCACTAGCATGAATGACTGATGTAACGTTAAAGTTTGTGAAACAAATCTTGCTCCCTCCTTTATCTTTACTCAAAGTAGTGAGAAGACAGACGATCTGCACTTATAGACACAGTTGTAGGTGATAGTGATCGACCACAGCTGATTAGCAGAAGTATTTCAGTAAGACAGTAATAACGTGAGTTACGCCGCCTTACACTGGCAGTTGAAATCAGCTCAGTAATACGCAATACGCCCCCAGCGGACGTCGTACTACACCGTTGAAAAGCTTCGGAAGCGAGTAGAACAAAAATGGCGGAGAGATTAACGGTTGATTTTGTCAGTGTCAGAATGTACAATTCTGTATGATCTCTCTGATGAGGGTTATAGAGACATTAATCGGAAGGCTGCTGCGTGGAGGAAAGTTCCCCAGGACGTTGATATGTCAGGTCGGCTAAATGTGATATAGTGGTATATAGGGCTTTTAATTGTATTAACTGCCCTAACAACGTTAAAAAATCATGAAAATAAAAAAATGACATGACAACTTATCGTTATAAAATCATTATTTATTTTATTAAAAGTTGAGAATTCAGGTTTGTTTATCAGTACCATAGCAACGCTAACTTCCGCTGGAATTGTCGGATAGGAACCGTCCGTAGCCTTTCGCAAGAGTTCAATTTTTTGAACGCATCCGGATGACCAACGGACACGATTTTTTTCGCACCGCACTCGTTCGGACCCATTCGCACCCATTCGCATGCGGTCTGCGAATCTCCATAGGAAATGAATGACTTCCGGTCGTTTCGTAGCCGTATCGGAGCTGATTTCAACTGCCAGTGTGAAGGCGGCGTTAGCCGGAGACCTACACAATATAAAACACAAAACTATTTGAACTCCCGGTAGAAAATACATACAATAATTATTCATACTTACAGGTTGTGATTCTGAGGAGAAAGTTGGTCCAAATAAACTGAGTACTGACCCGTCTTTCTAGAGCAAGCGTTTAGCGAATCCCACGCAGAACTCAGAGATTAGAGGAACAGTCGTCAGTAAAATGATGCTTCAGGGCTGATGATGTACAATATAGGCGTATTAGCAAATGTGTCTTCTAGTGATGTAGAACCGTAACGCATCGAAACACTAACGACTCGTAAAGGCGGTTCAGAGTCGACTCTTTCTGTTGTGAGACAATAACTTATGTCTCTCTGCTCATCAAACCTGCTCTTATTTGATCAAAACTACAGTTATTACAATGTTATTAAAAAAAATACAAAATTATTACAATTTAAAACGGCTGTTTTCTATGGGAATATATAGTAACATTTTATTTTTCAGGATTCTTTGATGAATATAAAGTTAAATTAGGAATAAATGACACTTTACTATATGTTCACATAGAAATAACTGTTACACATTGGAATACTATTTCAGAGTTTTGACTGTATTTGTGATCAGATGAACCCAGCCTCAGTGAGCAGAAGAGACTCTTCCTGAGCAGAAGAGACAGTATATGAGTTGATCTGAGAGTAAACTCGGGTTAGACCGCTGGAGATGTCTGGATCAGTTTTACACTCATGTCCTTTTTGGCACTTGAAACTTTTAGACCACACTGACAAAAAAAAAGAAAAAACTTCTTTCCTTTTCCTTTAATCCGCCCTTGTGTGGCTTCTGCTCCTCTGAGCCTGCTCTGTGTATATTGAGCACTTCTTGTGCTGTTTTCGCCTCTTCACGATGACTCGCTTAATTTAGTCCTAAATTGTAAGTCGCTTTGGACAAAAGCGTCAGCTAAATGACTAAATTTAAAATGTAAACATAATTTACAGTTTTTGCTTTACAATTTTTTTTTCTTCCAAAAACTTTTTTTGCTTACACATATTTTCAAAACTTTGCCTCTTTAAAAAATAAAAACAAACTTTACATACAAATCCGGAATTGCACACACAAAATGCGAAATGCCTCACATCTCAATGAAGCACTGCATTCACAATATCCCTTACGAAAAAGAAGTATTCTTCAAGTTGATTTTATGAAGTATACTTAAGTAATGTTCAAGTATATTTTGAAGTATACTTTATGTAGTAAGTATACTAATATCAATGTGTACTTGTAGTAAACTGTAAGTGTAATATTTCAATACTGCTTGGGACTAAATTGGCCCACTTTTAGTATATAAAAGTATATGTTTAAGTGTACTATAAGTTTAAGAGTAGTAAACTTTAAGTACACACAAGGTTTCTCATTTGTACTGCATCTGTACTACAAGTGAACTTATAAGTATACTAGTAGTTTACTATTTTAATACAAGTAGTACATGTTTTAGTTGATGAAAGTACACACTGAAATGTCCTCAGTAAACCACTAGTTTAGTAGTTTACACTGCAAGTATAGTTGTAAGTTTTCTTTAAGTGAACATAACATTATACTTATAGTTTACTATTTATATATTATTGTTGCACTTGCAGTAACTACTATGTTCAAATGTAGATATATTTTTTTATATTTGAAAAATACCTTTAATTGTACTTATTGTAGCATTCTTTTTTATCAACACTTGAATGTCGGTGAGTTTCATAAAGAAAGGCAACATTTTAAACAAAAAAGTTGAGAAAATCTCATATTTGTTGGAGATTACGCCTTGATCAGATCCAGAACGATGATGAAACACAGATGGAGGAGATCGAGTCTGACAGATTGAAAGTAACTGTCAGAGAGATGTTGAAAAGTTCACGGTAAACACGAAAGCGAGATTGAAAACAAACTGTTCATTGTTTTACTGTAAGTGTTTGTGGTTGTGAGTACAGTATTACACCGTCCGGAGGAAAGACACATCAGCCATGTTTATCTGGACAGGAACCAAACATCATTTATAGGCCTATTCTAAAGCGGGTGTGTGTGTGTGTGTGTGTGTGTGTGTGTGTGTGTGTGAGAGTGTGTGTGTGTGTGTGTGTGTGTGTGTGTGTGAGAGTGTGTGTGTGTGTGTGTGTGTGTGTGTGTGTGTGTGTGTGTGTGTGTGAGAGTGTGTGTGAGGCTCTGATGAATTAATGTGGTATTTTGAGAGGGTGTGTTTGAAAAAGGAAATCAAGAGACTTCCTGTTAGATTGTTGTGTGTTACAAAGAGATTTGTGTGCAAAAAGTATTTTTGAAAAGTTGAAGGCCGAGAATGAGTGTGTGGTTTTGCAGATTTGGTGTGTGTTTCTGGCGTTTGAGTGTCAGGTTTCAGAAATTGTGTGACAAGTGAGGATTTTGTGTGTAAGCAGTTGAAAAACACTGTAACTACATTAGTTAACATGAACTAAGAATTAACAATACTTCTTCAGCATTTTTTAATCTTAGTTAATATTCATTTCAACATTTACTAATACAGTATTAAAATCAAAGGTTGTATTTAACCTAACCTACCCGAGGCTAACTCTCGTGTAAAAGCATCATTAGAAGATCATCATTAGAATGGAAACGGCACTTTTAAGTTTGACCGTTTGTCCGAGAGCAGCGTAACACGAGGAGAGTGAAGATGGAGAGCTCCTAAAGCTCAGTTCCATATGCATTCACGGATAATTTGTTGTTTTGTCGTTAGTGAAAATCAATATTGACCTTGTATGTGAAAAGGATCCTCATATAAGAAACAATACTAAACTTCAGAGTCGGTTCATTCGCATTCGGAGATCGACTATTTTTGACTGAATGCCGGCGGACACAGAAACACAGTGAGGAGTTCAGAAGCTCTCTCTTTAGTAAACTCTGTGTTCACACCATAGACTGTAAAAAAAGATGGACGACGCCCCTCGCTCTCTTCCATTGATGAGAACTGAAGCCGCCAGTGTCCCGATATGGCGCTGACATATTGGAACTTGAGTCTGCGCAGTAGCGATCTCGGGACCAGACCTGCGTAGTAGTGGCAGGAAGTAAAGCCGCGAAATCAGCGCTCCGCCCTCACTCTCGCAGAACGCACTCAGGGAGAACGCATTCTGCACACTTTTTTAAAAAATAAAGTAAATAAAATCTCCTCAGTCCTCCGAAGATCCCGAAAAAAATGTCCGTTGGTGCTTCAGTGACTACTTCGCTCAGAGAACCTGTCAATCACATCTGTCAATCATGACGTTACACCACCGCATCACGTAACTAACTAAAAACCAACTTAATTTTGAAACAGACACTTGAACTTACATCAGCGTGATAAAAACGACAGCAAATGAAAGAAACCACTTTTGGAAAAAAGATATTTGAAGTGTAATTTAATTGTTTAGTTGGTCTCACGTCCCGTTGAATAACACCAGTCACTCTTCATCACTACTTACTCAAGTGTTACCCAGTCACTCTTCTTCACTACTTACTCAAGTGTTACCCAGTCACTCTTCTTCACTACTTACTCAAGTGTTACCCAGTCACTCTTCTTCACTACTTACTCAAGTGTTACCCAGTCACTCTTCTTCACTACTTACTCAAGTGTTACCCAGTCACTCTTCTTCACTACTTACTCAAGTGTTACCCAGTCACTCTTCTTCACTACTTACTCAAGTGTTACCCAGTCACTCTTCTTCACTACTTACTCAAGTGTTACCCAGTCACTCTTCTTCACTACTTACTCAAGTGTTACCCAGTCACTCTTCTTCACTACTTACTCAAGTGTTACCCAGTCACTCTTCTTCACTACTTACTCAAGTGTTACCCAGTCACTCTTCTTCACTACTTACTCAAGTGTTACCCAGTCACTCTTCTTCACTACTTACTCAAGTGTTACCCAGTCACTCTTCTTCACTACTTACTCAAGTGTTACCCAGTCACTCTTCTTCACTACTTACTCAAGTGTTACCCAGTCACTCTTCTTCACTACTTACTCAAGTGTTACCCAGTCACTCTTCTTCACTACTTACTCAAGTGTTACCCAGTCACTCTTCTTCACTACTTACTCAAGTGTTACCCAGTCACTCTTCTTCACTACTTACTCAAGTGTTACCCAGTCACTCTTCTTCACTACTTACTCAAGTGTTACCCAGTCACTCTTCTTCACTACTTACTCAAGTGTTACCCAGTCACTCTTCTTCACTACTTACTCAAGTGTTACCCAGTCACTCTTCTTCACTACTTACTCAAGTGTTACCCAGTCACTCTTCTTCACTACTTACTCAAGTGTTACCCAGTCACTCTTCTTCACTACTTACTCAAGTGTTACCCAGTCACTCTTCTTCACTACTTACTCAAGTGTTACCCAGTCACTCTTCTTCACTACTTACTCAAGTGTTACCCAGTCACTCTTCTTCACTACTTACTCAAGTGTTACCCAGTCACTCTTCTTCACTACTTGTGATCTGGACCATTATTCTAAAGTGGAAAAGATGTTCCAGATCACTAGTAGTTCCTGCAGAGTGACTAGGTAACACTTGAGTAAGTAGTGATGAATTTTATGACTATTTTCATAGTAAAAATGATGACTGATTACGTCTCAGACACACGATAATGTTCTTTATAATTTGTCAGTTAGTTAATAGTTATTAATGAAGCTAATCTCATTAAAACATTATTGATTACCTAATAAGGAATAATCATTTTCCTCTGATAACAGATCACTCTAAAGTGTAATATGGACTAATGCATTTTCTATAAAGCTGCTTTGGAACTGTGTGTATTGTGAAAACCACTATAATAATAAATGTGAACTGAATTGAATTGAAATGTGTCCTAGAGATTGTAAAAATCTGTAAACTAAAAAATTAATTGCAAAATTAATTCTTTATACAGAATAAATACCGTTTTTCTGAATTGCTAAAACACTAAACCTCATTCTCTGAACCAAATTCTCAATAGTCTAAACCAATTTGTCGAATAAATCACTCTTTCTGTAAAACATTAAACAAGTTCAGGGCGTTAAAACACTATTTGCAAATCTCACACACTCTTTTTTCAAAACTCTGAACACATTCTCACTAAACACACTTCGCACTGTATGCACTTATGTTTCAAAATGCTAAACACAGACAGGCTAAAGTTAAACACAACTGCAACACAGTGGTCATCGTTTACACACGACTCTAAATTGTTCACTTTATTTCTAATGATGAGATCAAACCAACTGTGCATAATACAAGTCCGTTCAGAGCCGAAACTGACTCAAAATGTTGCACTGATGTTGATGCAGAGAGTCTGAGATGAGGAGAAACTCCATGAACACATGATGAAGAATCTCTCTCTCACTGACGGAGACTCTGCAGTGGCACAACTCTTCTGAGTAACTGTACATGCTCTTCATCTAGAGTCTTTACTGTAACGCTCTTCATCTAGAGTCTTTACTGTAACGCTCTTCATCTAGAGTCTTTACTGTAACGCTCTTCATCTAGAGTCTTTACTGTAACGCTCTTCATCTAGAGTCTTTACTGTAACGCTCTTCATCTAGAGTCTTTACTGTAACGCTCTTCATCTAGAGTCTTTACTGTAACGCTCTTCATCTAGAGTCTTTACTGTAACGCTCTTCATCTAGAGTCTTTACTGTAACGCTCTTCATCTAGAGTCTTTACTGTAACGCTCTTCATCTAGAGTCTTTACTGTAACGCTCTTCATCTAGAGTCTTTACTGTAACGCTCTTCATCTAGAGTCTTTACTGTAACGCTCTTCATCTAGAGTCTTTACTGTAACGCTCTTCATCTAGAGTCTTTACTGTAACGCTCTTCATCTAGAGTCTTTACTGTAACGCTCTTCATCTAGAGTCTTTACTGTAACGCTCTTCATCTAGAGTCTTTACTGTAACGCTCTTCATCTAGAGTCTTTACTGTAACGCTCTTCATCTAGAGTCTTTACTGTAACGCTCTTCATCTAGAGTCTTTACTGTAACGCTCTTCATCTAGAGTCTTTACTGTAACGCTCTTCATCTAGAGTCTTTACTGTAACGCTCTTCATCTAGAGTCTTTACTGTAACGCTCTTCATCTAGAGTCTTTACTGTAACGCTCTTCAAAAAGAGAACGAGACAGAGCTCGTAATAAAACAAGAATCAACATCAGATCGAGTGTGTGTGTGTGTGTGTGTGTTCAGTCGATAAGCCTCGTGTCGCTCTGATCACGTATGCAGAAGACTCAGTGTTTACGATAGCAGAGAACAATAGCTCATAAATCCTCAGCTGTGTGTAGGTCATGTGAGATTGCGAGTGTGTGCAGTCGTGACAGGAGTACAGTACGAGTCTTTTGACCTGATTCAGGGATTCACACACCATTCAAAGTCCTCGACCAGGAGTTTTTCAAAGATAACAGGATTCTTTAGTCCGTGGAGATCGAGACATAACTCTCTCTGCTGGCGTAACACACTGACATTTACTACTAATGTGGTGAAGTTAAACACAACGTCCCTGTAACGCCTGAGCTGAACTTCCCTTCTCACAGCGTGAAGTTCTGTTCTGATGCAGGAACTGTCCAAACGCAGTCTGTTGTAGAGTACATCATTTAAACAAGCTCTTGTTCACACTGAGTTGCTGTTTTTTGATCCGCCTGTCCATGTTTAAAACTCGCTCTCTCACACACACACACACACACACACACACACACACACACACACACACACATGATGTTGACAGCCTTGGACTGGCTCGAGCGCTGAAGAAACCAGAGAAACTGAAGTGTGCATCTATTAACCTGCACCAGATTGTGGCAGTGGATGTGCATCAGGAGTGGAGTTTGCAGTTTATTTGTGAAAGCGATCGAGAGAACATGTTAAACCACAGCTCTAAACACCAGGAAACGCATTCCTGAGCCGGTCACCACTCCTTAAAACACACGCGAATGTACTGTGTCCTGAAACGCCTCAAATGCCATCGTGAAGATCACCAACCCATCGACCTCAAGCCTGCGTTCAGAAGCACACCTGATGTGCAGAAATAATAATACATCAGAGTTTTTCTTTGATATGCAACATGTCTATTCGATAGATCTCGATGTTTCATCAAGCTTTTTAAACACATTATCTAAAGCCATTTTAACTCTTTGTGTACGGCTGAACACACAGCTGTACTATAGCTTACACCATTCTGTTTTATCAACTCCTGAATCTGGGAAAGTTTTATTTAAAAAGCAAAATTTTGAGCAAAAAGATGAGAAAATCGTGTTTTTGTCAAAGACTACATCCAGATGTGATTCAGAACGATGATCTAACACAGATGGAGTAGATCAAGTCCATCAACACCTCAAAGCTTCACAGTCCTGAAGCTCATCCTGGGTCTACATTTCATTCAGTAACTTTAGCCAGTTTGATTAATATGCTGATTAATGTTGGTGATCGTTTATTTTACATGTGCGTCAGCAATGCTTCTATCATGCTTTTCTGCTTCTTCTTCTTCTTTTGTGTTTTGATCAGGAGATCCTGTACTCTTTCAGTAGATGTGTAACAGCGCCCCCTACGTATAACAGAGAAAACATGGATAGATAGAAAATTCTGTCAGTGGCGGGGAAAGAGTTAATGTGTCCAATTCAATTGTTCAATGTATCTGAAATGACAAAATTTAACTAAATAAAAATACTTTGGGGAGTAAGTAAACAAAAAAACAAAACAAAAAAAACATGCACAAAAGAAACAAACCATAACAAGTTGAGATGTGTTGGTTTTAAGTACAGCAGACGCTATATTATTCGTCAGAAGCCATGAGTAAAGCCTCTGAGTTTCTCTGAGTCTTCATGACAGATTCCTCTCGTAGAGTTGAGTTTGGGATTCCTCTTGTAGAGTTGAGTTTGAGAATCCTCTCGTAGAGTTGAGTTTGGGATTCCTCTCGTAGAGTTGAGTTTGGGACTCCTCTCGTAGAGTTGAGTTTGGGATTCCTCTCGTAGAGTTGAGTTTGATATTCCTCTCGTAGAGTTGAGTTTGATATTCCTGTCGTATAGTTCTTCAGTCGCTGTTGATCCGTCGTCAGGATAAACACTGGATTCTCTCCTGACTGACTGCAACTCGACAGACTGATTTATTTCTGTGTTTATCATGAAGAACCAGCAGATGCTCTTCACTGGGAAATTATTACTCAAAGTTTAATATTAGATGATTATTAGGCACCTTTTAATTGAATGTGTTTCTTTGTAAGTTTTTGTGAAGTTAATGTATGAGTGAAAATGGTTTCAAATGAAATCTACAGAACTCTTTCAATCTATTAGTCAGCTCAAATGAAAAGGAAATATATTTAAATTGTGCTTTTTTTGGACATACTTGATATATTCAAATTTTACTATACTAAGTGCATATTAAATGTATTATTTTGAAACAACTTCAAGTATATTAAATGTATTTCAAGATATGCTTAAGATCAATTTTAAACTATTTGCAATATATTTTAATATATTAAATTGTGCTAAAATTGAATCACTTCAAGTACAATTAGTGCATTTAAGTGTATTTCTTTACAGTACATTTAAAATATACTTTCATATGTATTAAACTACAGTTAGAATATATTTGAAGTTTAATTTTAATGTACTTCAAGAACATTTAAAAAGCATTTCAGCTCATTAAAAATGTATTAGCATTACACTAATAGTTTATTATAAAGCGGTTTTATTCAGTATTCAAAATGGTATATTAAAAGTGCAAAATAATTAAATATAAATGACATACACAGACTTTGAAATCAAGAAAACTTTAATATAGTATCTTGTGTAAATTGCAAAATAAAACATAAGAGTAAGTTAAAAAAGTACAGCAGCATATATAATCTCTTGAACAAAATACATAATAACAAAGGTCAGTGAAATGCTATGGCAGAGCTATATTTATACACTTTTTGTAGAATATTTCAGTTATACCTGTATTACTGAAAAGTACACTATGAATATTACATCACTAAATAAATAAGCATCACAATGCAATTTTCTGAAAAAATTTAAATAAAAGTTACGGAAAAACAATGTGCAGAAGTGAATAATGCATTATGTACAAACTCAGGCCTACAAACGGCTGAACCAAAGAAACAGAAGAGTTAGAGTGTCACATCTTCAAGTGGACGATCACTTCTCTGAGAACGACTCATTTTCCACACTGAGGGCTTGTGGTTCAGACACTGTAGTGTTGAAGACTGCTTTATCACAGGATCTGTGAAAAGAAAGAAGAATTTATATGTATCCATGTTTGAATATATGTATAATAATTTGCATAGAAAGCATTAGAATTCCGTTGACTTCTCAGTTTACCTTTCAAAGCTTTGGCTAAATCCTCATCAAGCTGGACATGAGTGTCTTTTACCCTCTGTCTGTCGTCACTATACAGCACTCTATGAGTTACACTGAACATGAGATTAGAAGAAGCCCAACACAACTTACAGTGAGCAGAGTTCAATCAAAAACTCACAGATATAGTTATTATCAGTAATAAAGCAACCTGTGAGTATTAGAGGGCAAGTTGTATACTGATAATTGTGGTTTATTTAAACCTAGGGTATTCCCCATGAGCGTGTCTGTTGTGCTCATGCTAACATGCTCTCTCTTCACTTCTGTTGCAAAGATTTAAGGAAATTATAAGTTGTGCAAAATATTGTATGCCAGGACAACTAGGACAAGTGACTTGCAGCTTTACCAAAAACAAAACAGTTAAACAGATTTTTACATGAATGACTCAAAGGCAGCACAAATTAGACTCCTGAAATGGACATGTTGCCAACATTTTCCTACCAAGACTGACAGAATCACCTTCCATTAGGCCTCAAAGATCTCGATAACAGAGGTGATATGAGACAGATATAATGACAGTACGCTGAGGACAATGTACTTGGTGGGTAATATAATCTAAACCCTTCAGACTCAGCAGTTTCAGATGTATGCTCTCTTATAAGCTTCCCTTTTAACAATGTAATCTTTGTACTTATTTGTAATTAGAAATATATATTAGAAAGTAATCAAAAAGGCAATAAGGTTGTCAAGCTTGAACAAATATAAACACCAATCAACACACACTACTATGATTGGCTGGTCATCTCAAGACAAAGTAACTTTATGTTCATAACATGTTTTTTTCAAACTTTTCAAAGACCATTTGCATCATAACAATGAAGCCGGATTGTTCAGAAATCAGAAATAAATACACAGCTTCATTTTGCAAATAAAAAGAATGTTAATGTAATGTTGTACATGTTATAATGACTAATTCAGTTTTTTGCAGATGCATTGGACAATGTTTTATAGTTGTTTAAGACAGACAAATGTCTCCACATAGATTTTAAACTTTAAACTTAAACAAAGACTTTAGACTTTGACTATATACCCAGTGCTGAAGTTGCTAGAAATCAGTGTCAGCATTACAGCGGCTAACGTCAGTAGTCCACGTGTAAGTCATATTAGCAGATGCATAGCAGACCTGTCCACCTAGGAGAAACTAAACAGAGAGCGATTTATTTCTGCAAACAGCAACTCAAACTCACCAGTTACTTCTGAGGCAGATCTTCATCTCTGAGTCTGCTTCGAGCTTGGCTCTGATTGGTCAAACTGAATGTAGCTGCACTGAAAAAGACGTGATGTTACACTTTGTTAAAAATATGACTGGCACAGACAAGTATTGAAAAGTACAAACTTTTTTAAACATCTTTGGAAAATGAATCTATGATGCATTTCAAATAATATGATGTTGAAATCCTTGTGGGAATTTCAGTAGTACAAACGTAAGTAATGGACAGCAGCCTTTTACAGTAAAGGTGCCGTAGAATGGATTATTTTATTATTTTATAATGTTTCCTGGGGTGCCCTTATAATGTTAGTATGTTTTTTAGATCAAAATTTGTTATAATTTAGAAATAAAAGGCATATTTCTTAGCCTGATTTCATCTATTGATTTGAACACTCTGTTTGAAGGGGCGTGTCTGCTGTGAGACTTCAGTGTTGTTGCCCACTGCTGTGATTGGCTGACATGCTTGCATATGAAATATCTGGCAGAAGCCATGATGTCTCTCGAGGGAAAAACAATATCGCGCTGGATCTAGATAACACAGTGTAAATTATCTTTAATAAAATCACTACTTACCGCTTGCGGGAATATAACGTTAGTTGAAATTGCCCCTTCGTCCGTTTGAGACGCCGAGAGAAGCCTGTCTGCTTGATATTGTTCCAGGTTAGAAAAACAGTCCGTGGTGAAATGGTGAGAGCAACTAACAACTTCGAATTAAACTGTAGCGGTATCCGATTATAGATAGATTATATATAGATCTGCCATTTTCCCTATGATCCTCCTCCTGCTTGTTTCTTCACCTGCAGAACTTCTGATGATTCGGCTGCGCAGTTTCGCCTGGCACTGAGCATGGGCTGGCATATGCACATTTTTAGAGGCGTACATATTAATGATCCCGACTGTTGCGTGACAGTTGGTGTTATGTGGAGATTCGCCTGTTTTTCAGGGGTGTTTTTCAAAAACGAGATTTAAATAAGAAAGAGAAAACTATGGTGTTTGAGACTCACTGTATGTCATGTCCATGTACTGAACTCTTGTTATTTAACTATGCCAAGATAAATTCAATTTCACATTCTAGGGCACCTTTAAGTAACCTTTTACAAGTAAAAGTGAACAGCATTCATTTTAAGTATGCTTATTGCAATCATAGACATACATAATAAAGGCTAGATGTCTCGTCCGCGCTGCTGGCCAATGGAGGTCGACGTCCACACCTGGCGGCCATCTTGCCACAGTCAGCTCGCTCACTCGCTCACTTAATGTGCATGTACTTTTTAAATAACCATAACTTGCTCAATTTTCTACCGATTTTCAAACGGTTTGGTTTGTTATAAACGTCAGAGATGTAGTTATGACACTGCATACATATGAATAATTATAACCATGACTTCCATATGAAAATAACATTGAACAGAACAGATAGGTGCAATGAATATACACACGCACAAGGTATTTATGTTATTTATGTTAAATCAATATATAGGCTACTTAAACTCAGTTTATAAAGCCAGCAATTTCCTGTATCATAATGTAAGATGTTTTTAACAAACCAAACCGATTGGAAATCATGTGCAACTTAAGTTATATTGAAAAGAAAGAGTAATTCTGCCTCTCCCACTGATATAAAACTATATATAGTAGCATATAATTATTAGCCAGCTAGGCTAATAACTACAACCACACTTGCAGCTTCTTGTTATTAGCCAGCTAATAACTACAACCACATCCACAAAGATTGTAATTTAGACAAAAGATTAGTTGTCATAAATATATAATTGAACAGCTCGATTGTGGTCTCAGCCTTGATAACTTGCGCAAGTAGCCGTGATGCACAACTATGCTGCACGATTAAGTCATTTTTCGAAAAGAAAAGCTGCAATTTCAACATGTTCAGGCATCCAGAATTATAGCCACGTCAATAACGTTTGTAAGAAATCAAACCGTTTGTAAATCCGTCAAGATTTGAGTGAGATTAGAGTATTTGTGTTCGTACATCAGGTGATATATACCCGCCAGAAAGCTTGCCTGTGACAAGATGGCCGCCGGTGATGCCGTTATAGAGACTCCGCCGTTAGACATCTAGCCTTTATTATGTATATCTATGATTGCAATGCTTAATAATAGTTGACAAATGTTTCTAATACATTGTAAGTTGGTACATTGTAAATGTACAATTTTTCTTTTCAAAATATTAAAATGATAAATACATAAATATTTAAAATATATTGCAGTAGGCCTAAGTGTTTATAAAGTACATATATTTTAAACACACTAAAAGCTTACTTAAGAGCAACATAAGTATGTTTTCTTTTAATACACTAAACCTTCACTAAAAGTATGCTTGTGTTTAGCATATTTCTTAAAAGTGTGACTAAGCCTATATTTATTATCAATATACTTCTTGTATCTTTTTTAGAAATATATTCAAATGCAATTCAATGTATTTTTAATGCACTTGTTGGGAATACAAATGTATTATAAACCTACTACTTGAATTTCAAGTATATTTTTAATACATTTAATACCACGTCTTGTTCACCTGGGAGTTTTGATTTGACTGGCTCTCGAAAACTGTAGAAAATAATATTTTGGTCGTGTTTTCCCCACGCTTATAGAGTCACACGCTTTGCATTGTGTTTTCGTGATAAATGAAGAAATTACCTCGTTACATAAGCTTCTTTATGTAAATCAATCTTTGCATCGCTTTGAGAAACACACAGAACTCTAGAGAACGTTCACAGATCGTCGTGTTGCTCGTGGATTAAAAAGAGAATCGATATGAAATGACAATCTCCTGGCAGTCAGACATTGCTATCATACTAAATAATCTGTATACTCAATTCAGGTCAAGTTTATTTGTATAGTTTATTTGTATTTGCATGTATTATTTGTATCACACTGCATGTTGTTTCAAAGCAGCTTGTTCTGAGGAAATGTTCAGCCAGAGATCAGAGGAATGCGTTTATGGCGCTGATATACAGATATAATGCAGATATAACTCATGAATGAATGAATGAATGAATGAATGAATGAATGAATAAACCTTTATTGCCCCGAGGGGAATTTGTTTTGCACTCATGGGAGCCACATTAAACATCAACACAGCAAACATGATATAGCAATAAGGCAAAAAACAGGCGGATGTACGGTACAGCAGAACATGTACAACAACAACAACAATAATAATACAGCAAAGGCATGAAATCATCAGTTCAACAGCTTAAAAGAATAAATAAATAAATAATAAATATTCAATATTCAATATTACGCATTTAAAATATGTCTATGTGCCTATGGATGATCATTTAGTAATTGAATGCTCCTCGGCAAAAATGATGTAATATATCGTTTAGTTTTTGTTCGGGGCATTCTAAATCTACGTCCAGAGGGGAGGGGAGAAAATTCTGAACAAAGTGGGTGCAATGGATCTCCAATATTCTCAGTGCCAAATTAAGGGTATACTGGTCAGTCAGATTTGTGATGCTTTTAGTGTCTGATCCAGTAATTTTCCTACCCATTTTTGTCACCTTGTCCAGCATGTTCCTGTTCTGGATAGAAAGACCCCCCCCCCCAACATTGGATGGCAAAAGACACCACACTCTGAATAAAGGTTAAATAAAACAATGTTAGAGTACTAGTCTCTGCGTTAAAACTGCGCAATTTTCTTAAAAAAAAGAGCCGCTGCTGTGCTTTTGAGTATCTTGCTAATGTGTTGGCTGACCATGTGAGTTTGTGATCAATAATAGTGCCCAAATTATTAGCCAAATTAATAGCGCTCATCATGATGATTGCAGTATTAGTGTAATATTACAGTATGCAGGAGTGCAGTCGTTCACAGTTCTGCTGATCAACACACACACGGTTATTCACACACTGACAGGACAGTGCAGGATAGTGTAGATCATCTTCATCATCATCATCATCATCATCATCATAGCAATAATAATAATAAATCCAATCTGATGAAAAACCGGATCTGCATTATAAATAAACATTATATACAGTATAAACATTATAATTATAACTGGATGTTTGTTTAAAATAATCGCACACCGTTTCAATATTTATTGTGTGAAAATTCCTTGGCTCAGTTGTGGCATCATTTCCTCTGAAAGGGTTTTCTCTTGAAGAAGAGCTGGAGATGGAGTGTGACGCATGTGATGTGTGGAAAACAAAGAAATAATTTAAGGCAAATATCACTTGAGTATTTTTATTGTGCATCATTTCCAGTCGAGCTGTGTATTCGGTGTGTTTTCATGGATTTTAGTTTGCATGTGTTCAGTTCCTGTTTCCCTGACTCTCATTGGTTACTGATTGTTTCTAGGCTACTGATTACGTTGTTCACCTGTGTCTTGTTTGGTTGTGTTTCTATCTGGAGTTGTCGGTTGAATTGTCTGTATTTGTGAAAGACCCTCAGTTCTGATGAATGCTCATCTAGACCCTGGATGTGGTCATCTGTTCCTGCAGAATCACACACACACACACACACACACACACACACACACACACACACTCCGACTGCAGGCGTTGCAGAGGAAGGGAAGGGTCTTAACGTTTCTCACCACATCCTTCCAAACGCACTACCCGTCTCTCTCCTGCTGATGGTCATGCCGTCTGTGGGGTAAACCAGTAAGTTTGGGAAATACCAGTGTGCTGAAGAGGCCGTGTGTGTTTCGGGAGATACCCCTGCTCTCGCCTGACTCATGAGTAAACACTGAGATCATGCTAATGAAGTGTGGAGTTCAGAAATGTGCTGTTGTTCTAAAATTTCTGTGTGAATGTTGCGTAAGGAAAAGGAAGTCAGATGCTAAGTTGGAGTTTTATTCACGACAGATCAACTATATATACGGTTTGGAAAAGACCTAGAATGACATGAGTGATGTTGAGGTCAGACCGGGGCTTTCAGCTTCAGAAGTTTCTCATGACAAACTGCCTTTACTGTACAGTGCTAAATATAAACCGGCTGAAATAAACCGTCACTTGAAGAAAAGGTAAACATCCCTCGAGAACACAATGTGAAGGGTGAAAATAGAGGTTTATTTTGTGTCTTTATAAATGTCTAGAAATGATCCTTAGTATCCTTTGTCCCAGCCAACATTTGTATGTGGGGCCGTATGGGTGTGAAACGGGCTGAAGAATGGCCATGTAGGATTGCACTTGATAACTACCCTTACGAAAAAGAAGTATTCTTCAAGTTGATTTTATGAAGTATACTTAAGTAATGTTCAAGTATATTTTTAAGTATACTTTATGTAGTAAGTATACTAATATCAATGTGTACTTGTAGTAAACTTGTAAGTGTAATATTTCAATACTGATTGAGACTAAATTGGCCCACTTTTAGATATAAAAGTATACGTTTAAGTGTACTATAAGTTTAAGAGTAGTAAACTACTTATTTACTATTTTAATACAAGTAGTACATGTTTTAGTTGATGAAAGCACACACTGAAGTGTCCTCTCAGTAAACCATAGTTTAGTAGTTTACACTGCAAGTATAGTTGTAAGTTTTCTTTAAGTGAACATAACATTATACTTATAGTTTACTATTTATATATTATTGTTGCACTTGCAGTAACTACTATGTTCAAAAGTAGATATCATTTTTTATACTTGAAAAATACCTTTAAATGTACTTTAATTTAAAAAAACTTTTATCAACACTTGAATGTCGTGAGTTTCAGAAAGAAAGGCAACATTTTAAACAAAAAAGTTGAGAAAATCTCATATTTGTCGGAGATTACCCCTTGATCAGATTCAGATCGATGATGAAACACAGATGGAGGAGATCGAGTCTGACACCCCCAACGCTTCAGTCGCTTCTCTTCATGGGTTTGTTAGTTTTGTGTGTCTAAAATGTAACCCTGACTGTTTTACTTGCCTTTTGTTAAATAATCACTCGTTATAAAAATTTTGATATTTCGATAATACCTCAATTGTATGGAACTTATGCTTAATTTGTGCAAATGTCTATGTCACTGTCCATCTTTATTATGTGGGTTCAGGGGGCGCGTAGATCTAGGCTGTGTATGGAACGTTCAGGGGGCGCGTAGATCTAGGCTGTGTACGGAACGGTTTTTTTTTTTTAAGTGGAAAATGTATTATTTTCAAATATATGCATTTATAGTGTGTATATAAACAAATATATATTTTATAATGACATGATTATACATATACATGTACATTTATATGTTTTAAATACTAATATATGTAGCAGGGCATTCAGTTACTTTTGAAAGGACAAAAATAAGGTGTCAGTGTATTTCATTAGACTTTAACTTTGCCAGCTATAAAAAAATCTAGCATTTCCTCACGTTTTACCACTGATTTTTAGTGACAGTCGGTATGCATGAGCCACTGGCGATGTGGGCAACATGCACGAAACCCTAATCTCTGTCCCAGTAACCCTAACCCTAACCCTAACCACTCTAACCATAAGCCTAACCTAACCCTAACCTAACCTAGCCTAACCCTAACCCTAACCTAACTTAATGACAAACATCACAGGACAATTACTGCCATTTTTGTCAACATCAATTCTCATTTCCACCACAGACTGTTATTAAATACATAATTTGTGATGTGGAAGGAATGACATTTGTTGTTTTAGAAAAAGATACAATTAGTACACTTCCATTCTAAAGTTTGGGGGTTTTAATGTTTCTGAAAGAGTCTCTTCTGCTCATCAAAGCTGCGTTTATCTGATCAAAAATACAGTAAAAACTGTGAAATATTATTAGTGTAAATCAGCTGTTTTCTATGTGAATATATAGTACAGTGTAATTTATTCCACGGCCTGGAGTGAGACGTTTAATTATAGTTTGACAAAATTGCAGCTTGATTCGTAATGACGCACAATAAACATTCTGTTGATGAATTTATTTTATGATGATTTCTTCACATCTCACCTCAAACTCTTCTCTGAACAACATCTTCACTAAACAAATAATGGTTTATGATT
Source organism: Leuciscus waleckii (assembly GCA_900092035.1). Classification (NCBI taxonomy): domain Eukaryota; kingdom Metazoa; phylum Chordata; class Actinopteri; order Cypriniformes; family Leuciscidae; genus Leuciscus; species Leuciscus waleckii. Next base: position 117,484 of record FLSR01000329.1, on the reverse strand, counting down.
ATTTCACTCTGTTAAGTTTATGATAGTAAAAAAAGAATGTACGTAAAAAATATAAATAAATGTTTTTGAGATATTTTCATATTTTTTAGATTGAAAGTCAATAAAGTTATATCACTAAAATCTAAGGCATTTACAGTTTTTTTAATTCGCTTTGGTACTATTTTCACAAGTTAGGTGTACATTTTCAAAACTCTTAGTGCTAATATCACAACAGATCATCAAAAGTGCACTTTTTTCAAACATTTCGTCATGTTTTCAATTGTGTAAACTTATACACCAAATCACAAAGTATCCTTTTCACAACACAAAATAAGTGTTTCTTCTTCATGTTTCATTCACAGTCACTGCCTTTCATAAAGCTCTTACTATCAAACTTTTGACTATCATCTCTTCTTGTTAAGTTTAATACATTTGTCTATGATTTAATCCAAATGATCTTAATGGTTAATCAATGAATCATTTGTACACCTATAGATTTCTAGAGATATTGATTATACAGTTTCTATAGAACTTGTTTGCAATTTCTGATATGGATAACCAAATTAATTATTTTTACATAAGTGATTTATAGATAATAACCACTGCTATGCTCAAGTGTGTGCACACTCATGTGTGTGTGTGTGTGTGTGTGTGTGTGTGTGTGTGTGTGTGTGTGTGTGTGTGTGTGTGTGTGTGTGTGTGTGTGTG
>FLSR01000329.1:96638-114631 GCA_900092035.1 Leuciscus waleckii | reverse complement strand
GAGAGTGAGTGACAGTCGCCCAAACCAATCAATTGTTTCGTCCCGGATGGAAATATGAGCTGTGTTTATTGCAGATTAAAAGGTCTACAGTCACTCGATTTTTATACTCTCTTTTTCAGAGCACTTACATTTTAATTATGTATTGGTATATAAAGTATATAAAGTTAAACAAATTTGAATTTTTTTTTTTTTTGGGTATTATCAACTGGCTGGAATTTTGAGATCGCAATGAAAATCCTACCTACCCAAACTTTAAGAGCTCGCTCAAGTACTGCGGAGCTAAACCATTTAGTGCTTTGTAAGTAATCAGCAATATTTAAAAATGTATGCGATGTTTAATAGGGAGCCAGTGCAGTGTTGACAGAACCGCGCTAATATGGTCAAACTTCCTGGTTCTGGTAAGAACTCGAGCTGCTGCGTTTTGGACCAGCTGTAGTTTGTTTATTAAGCGTGCAGGGCAACCACCCAGTAGAGCATTACAATAATCTAGCCTTGAGGTCATGAACGCATGGACTAATTGTTCCGCATTTGACATTAAGAGCATATGTGGTAATTTGTTGATGTCTAATAGGTCACCAGTGCCTCAGACCACAGCCCAGATAGTGTTGGATGTGTAAATACTTACATAATGTTGAACATATAAACCAGTATAGTGTATCGCATGTACGTGTGGCTGCTGGACTGGTTTTCACAAATATCTTAATTGAATTTTTAAACGTTTTATATGTTAATATGGGTCAATGTAGGTCAGTTTCTCCAGTGCCAGGTTGCTAGACATTAGTTTAATCCACTGGTTTATCTTTGCTGCTGGACTGGTTGGACGAGTCCAAAGCTTTAATCATTTTTCTGCCCTGACCTGAAAAACCAAACGCGTGACAAAGAGAAACACAGACAACAATAAGCTGAAGCCATACACTGATATAACAACAGCAGGCCATAGCTTCAGTAACCAGGATCCCCCAGAATCCTGTGCGTTCATCGCAGGGTGTGAGACTTCATCAGGGCTTTAGGTGAGCATTACTTACACAGATCAACAAGTTCAATCAGTATGTTCTGTCATAATAGATAGAGTGATACAGCAGTGAGTTTACTCATTAACACAGTAGATTAATGCAACAGAATGGAAGTCGCAGTCTTTCTCTCTCTCTGCGGAAGTGTGTTAAACGTGTGTGTGTGATTTCAGAATCTGCAGATCTTGCACTGAATGCAGGAGAAATATTAAGAAAAATGCAGAACAGAGAATATGGCCAGTTTAGTGCACAAACCGCAGGTGTGTTACTACACACACCCCAGACAGCACTGTAGGCCGGGACTCCACACCGCCCGCATGTGGGCCGGATCTGGGCCGACGCTATGATGCTGTCTGGGACATCTCAACATTTATTTCAATAATCCCATGTTCACTTCAATGGGGGATTCATGACACTTTTAAAGAGACGGTTTACCTGAAAATGAATCCTTCTGTCATCATTTACACACACTCATTCTGTTCAAATAAAAAATATGTTTTGAAAAACCTCAGACAAACAACGTTGGACCCCATTGACTTTCATTGTATGGACAGGAAACACTGAGGTGTTTCTCAAATGGTACAGAGGAAAGAAGGTCATACAGTTTTGAGCAACATGAGGGAGAGTAAATGATGACAGAATGATTCATTTTTGTGTGAACTATCTCTTCAACAACTAACAGTATCCTGTGATAAACATGAATTCAACACACATTTCTGAACTGAATGTGTCCTGTTTTACGTCAGGTGGATCTGCTTGTGTTTCGCTTCACGCCACATCTCCATCTCTCACATCAGGGAGTTACCGGTCTTTCTGCTGGATTCATATTTATTTATTAATCGTGTAATCCTACAGGCCTAGCTGTAGCTTTAAACTGACAAATTGACTTGATACTTACTTACTTAATCCTCTTCGTCCTGTGAGAAATAATGCCACAAACAATTTAACCAATAGTCACCATGAAACCAAAATGGAAAATTCTTGGTTTTGATTGTTTATTGATTTTTCATTATATGAAAGAATTTATTTCACAAATTATTTTTAATGTCAACTTCAATTTGCTAATTTTTGCAGTTCTCACATCCCAGACAGCAACATAGTGTCGGCCCAGATCCGGCCCTCATCTGTACAGATGTGGGCCGGATCTGGGCCGTGTCGAATCCACATGTACAGATGTGGGCCGGATCTGGGCCGCGTTAAATCCACATGTACAGATGCTCTAGACACTATGTTGCTGTCTGGGATAATGTGATGAAAACCGTTATGGTCAATGAATTCACATTAATACGGAAGAAAAGCAATAATGAGACAGGCGGCATTAAACGAGCTGTGTGTCGAATGTTTATGTAACGTACTGTCTCTGGTTTTGAGAGCGTCAGCATCACTGCTCTTTGCTGGCATATTGTGCAAACATACAGAAATCATAAATGATTGAGTGTGTGGTGTTGTTGAAACGCTCTTATGTTTTGGCTGTTGTCACAATAACTGAAGCATGTGTGTGTGTGTGTGTGTGTGACGAGAGGCAGATCGTAAGATTAGAACAGATCAAGCGCTCGGAGGAGATTCAATAGCGGTGGGAATGTTTAAGGCTTCTGTGCTTTACCTTAAAATGAACAGATAAAATCACTGGCAGAGATGTTGGTGGTTTAGTCGCTGGAATGCTGTCCTACGAGTCTAAAACTGTCTGCAGGGACAGAACACACTTCCTCAAGATGCAAACAGTAGAGCGCTGGCGCTTGCAACGCCAAGGTCATGGGTTCGATTCCCAGGGAAAGCAAGAACTGATAAGAATGTAAATGTGTAGCTTGAAATGCAATGTAAGTCGCTTTGGATAAAAGCGTCTGATAAATGTAAATGTAAACAAGCGAAGGGTCTTCTGATGGGGTTTGGGAACAGAATCCCTGAGCGCTACTGTCCTGCCGATCCCAGATTCCCCAGCCATCCAGGCAAATGCCATGCATGTGTGCTTTACTCACTCTTAGTTACTCTTACAGAATAACAGGCATTCAAGCTTACTCACTCTTTCTCTTTTCCTTTGTGTTTCAGAGGACAAGATGAAGAGCATCTGAAGAAACGGCCCATCATCAACAAATCATCGGCCCACAACTCTATCCATCCGTTCACTTCATTCTGCCGATGGTTTTCTTCATTGGAATAATGTTTCTAGTTTAATGTGTGTTGTTTTTATTGCATTTACTTGATGCTTTTATCCAAAGTGACCTGATGAATGAGATTCTAATGTTCTCCAGTCTGTTTCCTGAACAAAGAAAACAATAAAAAGCTTTTTGTTTTCACTGAATAATGACTGGAATTCTCTTCATTTCACCGTAACAGAATTACAGCGATTAAGTTCTCCAGACTGAGGAAGGGTTTGTTGAAATTAATGAAGCAGAATTACAGTCTGATAACCATAAACTTGCAAACACTTACAAACTCCTGTTTTCTTCTGTAGAACAAGCAGGATTGTTGGAGAATAGTCAGTGTGGTCTAAAAGTTTCAAGTGCCAAAAAGGACATGAGTGTAAAACTGATCCAGACATCTCCAGCGGTCTAACCCGAGTTTACTCTCAGATCAACTCATATACTGTCTCTTCTGCTCAGGAAGAGTCTCTTCTGCTCACTGAGGCTGGGTTCATCTGATCACAAATACAGTCAAAACTCTGAAATAGTATTCCAATGTGTAACAGTTATTTCTATGTGAACATATAGTAAAGTGTCATTTATTCCTAATTTAACTTTATATTCATCAAAGAATCCTGAAAAATAAAATGTTACTATATATGCCCATAGAAAACAGCTGTTTTAAATTGTAATCATTTTGTAATTTTTTTTAATAACATTGTAATAACTGTATAAATAAGAGCAGGTTTGATGAGCAGAAGAGACTCTTTCAGAAACATTAAAAAATATGAATGTTTCCTAACTTTTGACCGGTCCTGCCGGCATATAGGCTGACTCTTGTGGGGGGAAAAAACACATTTAAAAAAATAAAATATGCTTTAATATCATTTCTATCGAAACTCGTATGTCATATTTTAAACATATGAATTCAGGTTGGGTTAGGACAGTTTTTCCAAGTCCTCTCAATGATTCCAGTTTAGAACACTTAACATATAGTAACTTTAAATGTAATGTTGAATATTACACCCCCTACAAATAAGAAGTTTATTTAGTGTGCTGTTAAGATACTTCTTTTAAACTAGCTTAGACAGTAACATAGTGTCGGCCCAGATCCGGCCCACATCCGGGCCGTGTGGAATCTCTCTATGTTGCTGTCTGGGAAAAAAAAGACATTATACTTTCGGTCTACTTTTTATGTAATTATGTACTTCTTATGTACAGAAATATATTAAAATTGCACTTAGAATATTTGACTTATACTGACAGAAGAAGAATATTTGACTTAAATACTTGTACTCAATCTTTTGATCCAGATATTCTTAAAAGTATAATGAAGTATTCTTGGCTTGTACTTGTGTTTACTCTTTTGATTGAGAAGCATATTAATATTTGTTTTCACATATTTACTGTCATAAACTTACACTGTTTGAAAATATTGATTTATGAAGAAAACTGGTAAATTTCACGATTAATTACAAAGAAATGTCAAGTAACAGTGAATTAGACACAAAATTGTGTTTTCCAATAATCTTATTTACTTTATAAATGTATCTGTTTATTTATATGTACATACAAGTATGTGTGTCTTATTCACATATATCTTCATTTTTTATTTTACTATCTGTGTACTGGAAGCTTCTTCTGTCAGCAAAACCAATTCCCCATGTGTGTGTGTGTGTGTGTGTGTGTGTGTGTTCTCAGAGCGGACACATGATCTGTGACCCGGAGCTGCTGGTCACCAGCTCAGTGTATGTGCAGAGCGGCTCCTCAGGGGGAAGTTCGGTGTAGAGACGCACCTCCAGCTCTTCTCCTGCAGAAACATGAGGAACACTGGTGAGTTTGAGCAGAACACGAGCTGAAGCTCTTCTTACTGCTCCTGCTTTCTCTCATTTACCTGAACTTACACTCCACTGGCTCTCTGGATTCAAAGACTCGTTGTGACTACTTCATTGCCCAGGAACCCCTTTCCAAAGACGCCGCTTTGAAGCCACTGTGAACTGTCACGCTCCAGTTGCCGTGAGAGCTGCAAGAGCAAAGCACACTGGTGAGTGACGGGCTTCTCATTACACTCAAACATCTGGCCAATAACAGGCGCTAGAGCGGGTATTCCTGCCAATGAACAAGCACAATCAGCACAGCAGGATCCGACACTCACCTCGATGATGGCTTCGTACTCCTCCAGGTCTGAGGGGTGGAAGTCTGAGGGATGGAGAGATGGAGAGAACAGTGAGTACCAGCTCCTGTGTTTCGAGGAACAGCCTGAACGCAGAGAGAGCTTGTTACCTGTCGAGTGCATGGGCGACACCTGGAACTTGCTGGTGTAGAGGCCACTGGAGCTGTCTGGCCCGGTCACTTCCTCACACATACTCGTCTCACACACACTCGTCTCACACTCGCTCGTCTCGCACACGGCCATCTCAGAGTTCATCACGGGCCTCGGGGAGTCTGCTGGAAAACAGAGGAGCGGGGATGAGTACTGAAGCTCACACACTCTCATCTCTCACACTCGTCTCACACTTGTCTCACACTCGTCTCACACTCGTCTCACACTCGTCTCAGCTCACACACTCGTCTCACACTTAGTGTAACATCTCTTACCGAGGATTGTGCTGTCGATGGTGGGTTCCTGCATCTCATCTGCGCTTACTTCTTCCTTCTTAACATGTGAAGACGCAGCCTGAGACACACACACACACACACACATGTTCAGTGGACAGTCGGACAGCAGAGTACAGGGTCACTAGTACTCGAGACTCGGCTCACCTTCGTCCGCCTCCGGCTGTCTCGGCCCTTGGTTCTCTTGTCCTTCTTCTTGCAGATTGCGGGGAGCATCCGGTACACCCTCACCGCGCCGCAGCCCTTGTTCACACTCCGGGTCTTCACCTCCTCGATGTCCGGCAGAGAGTTCATCGCACACCGGAAGTTCGCTTTCCACGTCTTGGGGTCCGGAGAGGTTGGCCCTCCCTGAATTTACCTGAGGAACACAACCACAGCGGCGTGAGTACACGGATCTGAGCGTGTGTGTGTGTGTGTGTGAGTGTGTGAGCAACATCATAGAAACTGAACAGAAATTAGTGACAAATTGCCCTGTTGATTGACGCAAACAAAGCGTAGATTTACATAGCTCTCTCTGTCTGTGTTGTGTGTGTGTGTGTGTGTGTGTGTGTGTGTGTGTGTGCGCGCTCACCTGTGTGGATGGCCCACTGCTTGAACAGACACGCGTCTTTGTCCATCTCCCAGCCGTGGCGAGCGGCGTGTTTCCACGGGATGGAGAACATCTTCTCCTCCTGAAAGCATTTATCCATGAGAACACTGCTGATATTTAGATGTGTAATGCCTCACACTGCTGTCTCACACACTGCTGTCTCACATTGCTGTCTGTCTCACACTGCTGTCTCACACTGCTTTACCTTGTTGACCCACACGAGTCCAGCGATGCTGTTGGAGTCGATCCGGCTCTCCAGCCAGGGACGCATGCGCATTCTGGACACTGGCATGTTTTCTGCAGCAGAACACAGGAGAATCTTACTCAGTGCTCACACACACACACACACTGCTCACACACACACACACTGCTCGCTCACACACACACACACACACACACACACACACAATGCTCGCTCACTCTGCTCACACACACTGCTCGCTCACACACACACACACACACTGCTCGCTCACTCTGCTCACACACACTGCTCGCTCACACACACACACACACACTGCTCGCTCACTCTGCTCACACTCGCACGAGTTCATGACCAGGAAACAAGCGCTTTGTTTATACTCTGACAAATTTCACTGTGCAAAATTCGGAATATATAGCCAATATATATATATATATATATATATATATATATATATATATATATATATATATATATATATATATATATTGTGCAAGCTATTTTGTAAATGCTATACATCTAAGTAAATTGAGAAGGTTACTTTTAATGCTATTGTTGTTGATTTGAAATATTGTTGCGGCGTGTTAAACATTCCCTTTAACTTGCATTAATTACTAGAAAATTGAAATCTAAATAATCAGAATATAACTTAATAAATTTTCCAGTGAATCCGCGATTGCAGTGAAATTTGTATAAACATTTCCAAGCAACAGCAATAAATTTAATAAAAAGTTTGAAATTATCATAGACACTTACAGTTTATTCCGATGTTGTATCCAAATCAGAGAAATGCAAAAAAAAGTATGTCCTGTAAAGGCGTCAATCCACTGTGTGAACTACAGCTCAAGTTCAGTCTAGATTAGCTCTCGTTTACTGTACAGAAGAAGGCGCGCGCTGCGTTATTTATATTGCCGTGCCGTGTGGGGAAAAATCCCTCGCGCTGACACTCGCGCATGCGCAGAGGGAGCCAGCCGCTCCACAGAGCAGACAGGCTGATTTCCGAGAAATCATGCTGTTATGAGATAGACGAACTGAGTGCGGAAGACAATTCAGTTTGGATAAACATACACACACACACACGCCCTCGACATACCACAACACACACACACATTATTGCCCCGGAAATCAGCAATTATGTACGGCCATTCACAGTGCACCTCCTGGGCTGACAGAAAATGTACATAGAAATATACAACTATATGCATTATATCAATGTATCTCATTTGTGCAATGAATCGGTCACCAGCAGCAACGTTTCGTGCATGAAGGCATTTACCCTGTGAATATAAGAAAACGTTAGGTTAACATTATTAAGTGAGTGTGATATAAAAAGTCCGATAATGAATGTGTGTTCTGCCGACAGTGAGTTATATGAGAGTAATTGTGAGTGAAACACATGAGTGCCAGAGTTCAGTCTGAGAAGTCAGTGGTTTTCCGGGAAACGGAGTGAGTGTGTTTACACGGCCGACAGGGGGCGCGCGCGCGCGTGCACAAGCGCGTTACTGTAAGAGCAGCGTTTCAAAGAAACAGAGCGATTTGGGTGTGATGAAATACGACAGTCCTGGAATACCATGCATGAGGCATGAGCTTTGGTATTTTAGGTTTCGAGATTTCTATTCATGCTCAGGGAATGAGATTGACTGCCAAAAGATAATGAGCATAATGATCGAGTGTTCGTTCGCTGAAAGTGTGTGTTGTTGTTGTTTATTTGCTTGTTGAATCTGTTTGTTTGCGGACAGCTGATCTAACACACATATAGTCTCAGTCTCCAGCTTAAGTCCTGCAAGATGCGTTCAAACAGAAGACTGGTGGACTCGAGATGCTAAACTGCTAGTTTCACTACTTTAAAACCAGTTGAACAAAGAGAAATGTGTACAGATAGACCCACAATAACAAGGTAATATAATAGCAGTTCAAATTTGTATTTCTTTTATTAATGCCATGAAGCAGAACAATATACAATACAAAAATTAAATACAAAGTTAATAAAGTAAAATAGAATAAAACCGTGCCAGAGGACAAGAACATGTTTTATAACAAACAGAAAAAGGGTGCTTTACTTTATACATCATTCCTGCTAATGCTATGAGCTCTGAGCCTTTACACAAAACAGGACAATAAAGCCTGAAATCACCTTTTTAGGCAAGAAAAGTTAGGTTTGGAGTCAGACCATTTCATTTTATGAATGTGAAACCCATTAATATTAACAATTGTATGAAGTATTATCTTTTTCAATCCCATGATCATTGAAGTGTATCATTATGTCAAATTCTCTCTGCAAATCAGTGTTAAATGTTTTCTTAATTAAACGCCCCACATCAATCCAAAAATATTTTAGTATGCAATGAATGTTTTAATGGCAGTTAAATAGAGATATTGAATACACTACTGTGTGAGTTGTATGCGCGCTCTCGCTGAAGCTCAGCATGTGACATAATGAGCATGTGACGTAAGGGGGCGTGTCCTATCCGCGGGAGGAGGCGGGGTTTTCCTGCGGAGTTTCTGCTCTGTGGATTCCTGGGTTTTCCCGAGGATCGTCCAGTGATATTCCCCTGAAACCCGAAACCAGATCCTCAGATCGTCACATATGAAACCCGTTGGAGTCTGGCATCAACCTCTGTTCACTGTGACATGCTGAAACATGCTCTCTCTCTCTCTCTCTCTCTCTCTCTCTCTCTCTCTCTCTCTCTCTCTCTCCTCTCTCTCTCTTTCTCTCTCTCTCTCTCTCTCCCTGTCGTCTTTCTTAAGAGTAAGAGGAGGAAGAGTATGTGTAAGAGGAGGAAGAGGATGTGTAAGAGTAAGAGGAGGAAGAGTATGTGTAAGAGGAGGAAGAGGATGTGTAAGAGTAAGAGGAGGAAGAGTATGTGTAAGAGGAGGAAGAGGATGTGTAAGAGTAAGAGGAGGAAGAGTATGTGTAAGAGGAGGAAGAGGATGTGTAAGAGTAAGAGGAGGAAGAGTATGTGTAAGAGGAGGAAGAGGATGTGTAAGAGTAAGAGGAGGAAGAGTATGTGTAAGAGGAGGAAGAGCATGTGTAAGAGTAAGAGGAGGAAGAGTATGTGTAAGAGGAGGAAGAGGATGTGTAAGAGTAAGAGGAGGAAGAGTATGTGTAAGAGGAGGAAGAGGATGTGTAAGAGTAAGAGGAGGAAGAGTATGTGTAAGAGGAGGAAGAGGATGTGTAAGAGTAAGAGGAGGAAGAGTATGTGTAAGAGGAGGAAGAGGATGTGTAAGAGTAAGAGGAGGAAGAGTATGTGTAAGAGGAGGAAGAGGATGTGTAAGAGTAAGAGGAGGAAGAGTATGTGTAAGAGGAGGAAGAGCATGTGTAAGAGTAAGAGGAGGAAGAGTATGTGTAAGAGGAGGAAGAGCATGTGTAAGAGTAAGAGGAGGAAGAGTATGTGTAAGAGGAGGAAGAGAGGAGGAATACTATGTGTAAGAATAAGAGGAGGAAGAGCCTGGCTGCGTTCGAAACCGCATACTCAATGAGTAGGTACTTAATTTCAATAAGTACTTACTTAACGAGCGCTAAAAGAGTAGGTACTTTATAGCCAGATCTCGTAGATCTCCAGAGTATGAATGCGAACCGGACATCTGCCATGTTGACGTAATCATGTGACCTACGACGCGTTATCACAAGCGCAACAACTAAAAAGCTTTGAACGACACGTTTAATTCATCTATCTGTAAATATCTTGATATTGATTAAACTTGCTCATTTTGTGGTCTTTTTGAAGAAACTGCTGCCCATTTATTTTGTGAATACATTTAAGGTTGATTTAAGTTCTTATATGTAACCCTACTAATGTGACCCACCGTTTTATCCTTAACGATATTATTTATTTTTATTACGAAATCCTAAAATTGTCATCTCTTGAATATGTTGTTAATTTCTCTATTTTATATCTAAACATTTTCATCCACAAGCAAAAGTAGCTTAAATCTCCTTTATGTTTTCCTCTTTTCTTGTTGACTTTAACTCTCGTTTCATCCCTCAGGCCTATAAATAACAAAAAAATCATTTTTTAAATGTATTATAATGAATTATTTAATAAAATATATATTAAGATAATCAACCTTGTAGGTTCTTTTTTCCTATGTATAAAATCCATATTAAGTATGCAAACCCATGATTGATATATATATACTGTATATACCTCATAACATCCGTAACTCGACAGCCCTACCTAGAACGGGTTTCCTCAGCGTTTGTAATGTCTGCACAAAGGAGACGTTGGGCAGCTGTGAGAAGATTCACCTTTGGAGAAAACTGTTGATTTTATAGTCGAAAAATTTAAGTATCATTAATATTAAAAATGAATATTACCCCAGAATGAACTGCATTGCTATCCAACCCCAAAACATACAATAATAACAACGATAAATGCTGACCAATACTTAATTATATTACTTTTTACTGAAAATGATATAAAATATAATTTAAAAAAACAAACAAAATGTAATGTATGTCATGTGACATAGCTATGCATGAATACTCTAGATGTGCATATAGTGAACATATCTACATTAATTAACCATTAATTAATTAAATAATTATATTTTATTTACTGACAATGAGAAATATTAATAAATTAGTCAAAGAATGAATGAAAGTCACCATCACACAATAAACAAATGCATATACAAGTCAACACATGAAACAAAGCTTTATTCAATCATGTATGTAGGCTACAGGCGCTGAACCCCACATCCTTCTGCCGCCTCAACACAGCGGTTCCCATTCTGCGGCTTTATTCTGATGAATCAGCTGACCGCCAGAGGTGAGCCGTTCCTTCGTGCCGGAGGTTGTTGCGTGATGTGTTGTGCTTCACAATCTGAGGCAATAAGGGCATGGGAAAGTGATGGTGGGTCTCGTAAGGGCAGGTGGAGTAGGTGGAGTGATGGAGGGTCTCATAAGGGCAGGTGGAGTGATGGAGGGTCTCGTAAGGGCAGGTGGAGTGATGGAGGGTCTCATAAGGGCAGGTGAGTGATGGAGGATCTCATAAGGGCAGGTGAAGTGATGGAGGGTCTCGTAAGGGCAGGTGGAGTGATGGAGGGATTCATAAGAGCAGGTGGAGTGCTGGAGGGACTCATAAGGGCAGGTGGAGTGACGGAGGGTCTCGTAAGGACAGAGGAGTGATGGAGGGACTCATAAGGGTAGGTGGAGTGATGGAGGATCTTGTAACATCCAGACAAGATTCAACGTTACCTCTGTGATTTATGAACTCAATAAACACACACATGTTCATCTGTTCCTGTAACATCCAGACAAGATTCACATTACCTCTGTGATTTATGAACTCAATAAACACACACATGTTCATCTGTTCCTGTAACATCCAGACAAGATTCACATTACCTCTGTGATTTATGAACTCAATAAACACACACATGTTCATCTGTTCCTGTAACATCCAGACAAGATTCACATTACCTCTGTGATTTATGAACTCAATAAACACACACATGTTCATCTGTTCCTGTAACATCCAGACAAGATTCACATTACCTCTGTGATTTATGAACTCAATAAACACACACATGTTCATCTGTTCCTGTAACATCCAGACAAGATTCACATTACCTCTGTGATTTATGAACTCAATAAACACACACATGTTCATCTGTTCCTGTAACATCCAGACAAGATTCACATTACCTCTGTGATTTATGAACTCAATAAACACACACATGTTCATCTGTTCCTGTAACATCCAGACAAGATTCACATTACCTCTGTGATTTATGAACTCAATAAACACACACATGTTCATCTGTTCCTGTAACATCCAGACAAGATTCACATTACCTCTGTGATTTATGAACTCAATAAACACACACATGTTCATCTGTTCCTGTAACATCCAGACAAGATTCACATTACCTCTGTGATTTATGAACTCAATAAACACACACATGTTCATCTGTTCCTGTAACATCCAGACAAGATTCACATTACCTCTGTGATTTATGAACTCAATAAACACACACATGTTCATCTGTTCCTGTAACATCCAGACAAGATTCACATTACCTCTGTGATTTATGAACTCAATAAACACACACATGTTCATCTGTTCCTGTAACATCCAGACAAGATTCACATTACCTCTGTGATTTATGAACTCAATCAAACACACAGTGTTCATCTGACCCTGTAACATCCAGACAAGATTCACATTACCTCTGTGATTTATGAACTCAATAAACACACACGTGTTCATCTGTCCCTGTAACATCCAGACAAGATTCACATTACCTCTGTGATTTATGAACTCAACACTACATTACATGTTGAGGTTGTTTTAACTTTTTATCCAACATAAATGTTCCTCAATTTATCAATAGTACTAATGGACAAATAAAATAGAAACTTATGATTAGTTATTTTATAGATTTGTTCTACATAATAGCACACATTCATCACTCAGATGTCTACTTCATGTTGTGATGTGCTCTTCTGCAATACTTATAGAAGATTTTCCCGTCAGATGTAAATAGACATTTAAAATAAGCGTCTTTAAGATGTATATGGTTCATGTAAATCCACTTTAGAGACGTAACTTACGTGTCCTTACTGGAGCTCCCCTGTTAGCTATACGTAATAAAACGTGTTTTTAGAGCAAAATCACAACTATGCTATACTGTGTAACGTCTTTACAGCTTCAACAATTCAACAGTTTACTCTACAGTAGTTCAACACATGCAATTTTAACACAAGGAACCGTGTTTACTCACATTTGAAAGCACCCGCGTTGCTGATCTCTGCGATGTTTGATAATGACGTATCCTCTCGCGTGGCCTCCTGGGATAGAAAAGTATCCATCAGATGAGCACTCGAAAATCTGGCCAGAAGCAGTAAGCCATCCGGGAACTTCTCGGCTACTCTTGAACGCACTATAAGTATACGTACGTCCGAATCTCGCGATAATTAGTACGTCACCCAGTTAATTCTCGCCTACTCTTTTATGAATACAGAGGAAAAGTATGTGTAAGAGTAAGAAGAGGAAGAGTATGTGTAAGAGGAGGAAGAGTGTGTAAGAGCAGAAAGAGTATGTGTAAGAGGAGGAAGAGTATGTGTAAGAGGAGGAAGAGTATGTGTAAGAGCAGAAAGAGTATGTGTAAGAGGAGGAAGAGTATGTGTAAGAGGAGGAAGAGTTTGCTCGGAGACATGCTGTCTCTCACTGATGGCTGCAGGTAACGCTCAAAGTCCAAACCAGTAGCATCCTGGGAAAAATACATCAGAACATGATCCATAAACTTCAAATAAAAGAAAAAAACCTCTCCTGACTAATAGTGGGATTTAGAGGCTAGAGGTAGACACAGTTTGGAGGATGGATTTTTTTTTACACTCTGTCATTAATAACCTTTTTATTTTTGGCAAGTTACATTAACAGCCATATATTGTAGCTTTATTGTTGGCCGATAGTGATAAGCTGATAAAATTATATAATGTTAGTCAAAGCCAATAACCAATAAATAGCCGATATTTAAATTCTGTACTATTTTGTCTAAATACATTTAAAATAACTATAATTTTGTGATGCCTAAATTCATTTGTAGCATTTAAAATTATTTTTCAGTTTTTAATGTGTACAGTATGAAAAAAGGGATATTCATTTTGAGATTTGCTAAAGGATACATTTAACAGTGTTATTACATTTGTATTAATTATTATTAATGACAGCAAAAGGTAATCAATATAAAAAGAGGAAGCTTGAACAATTAAATATCTAATATAAATGGATACCAATTATATATACACATATACACACACAAAATCACCTCAGCATCTTGAATTCCAGTCATTTCAACATCTGTGTGAAGCTCTCTGGGGGGGGAGCTGTATGAACAGTGGAAAGAGTATAAAAGATGATGAATTATGCCATATTTAGTGGCTCATATGTAACAAATTAGATGGCCTAATATTAACAAAGCACAGCATACCTATTACAGGCCGAAATGACCTCATTACTGAGATCTGCAGAAATGCTGAGATCCTTGGTTGGTGTGGAGGGCATCAGGACAGGGGAAGAGGTGCGAGATGAGCACTGGGCAAGATTATCTAAACCAGCATCTGCTCCAGTTGGGGCAGGCAAACTCGCTTCAGAGACCATGTCCTCCTGGGGTTCCTCTTGGGAGGAAGGACTGAGCATAGACTCAAGCTGAGGTTCTGAAGAATCCGCGAGATGCTCGGACTGGATGGGAAAGTCTCGTGATTGGTCTACTGGACTTTTTCTGCTGCATTACTGATCTCTGGTTGGATGTGTGAGGTACAGGTGGACTTAAATCATGAGGTTGGCTGTTAGAGCAGGGCTCTGTGTCTGGCGAAACATGTGTGGTCTGGTTGTGGTCAGGGCTGATCTGAGGAGCTCTGGGAGACTGTGGAGGCGTGGAAACAGGCAATACATCGAGGTGGTTTCGAGGAGGTGTGGCAAACGCGCAGGGTAGAGGGGAGGCACGAGAGACTGCATTAGATCTGCTCTGCTTGCCTGGAGTGCTGAACTTAGAAGCACAGGGGGAAGAAACTGTACCGATTCGACAAGATCGCCTGACAGCACCTGAAAAGAAGAAAACGATACAGATTAAAACACAAAGGCAACAACAAAAAAGGATAGTGTAGTTAAAAGAAACGCAAAAAGAACAATTTCTAGACTAAGGAATATATTTTTTCTCCCTTTGGAATATTATTTAAATTATAAAAAGAAATACTAAAGAAATATACACAAAAGAAATATTAGTATTGTACCATGGAACACCACAGTCTGTGTGGCGGCAGGGGCCGCAGGAACAGGATCCGCATCGTCCTGGATGTTGTGTGACGTCTCAGAAGCTTTCTGTTCAGTCTGCTTGGCCCTCATGGCAGCCTTCACAGCAGCCAGTCGACTCTTCACTGCAGTGCTGGCACCTGGACCTGCTCCGGCCTTCCCTCCTACGGCAGGAGGCTTCTGTAGCAGAAAAGGACGGGATATGAGAATTACACGCTTCACATTTGAAATGCAAGATTATTAAAGGATGGTGCTGATCATGTGGTTTACTTTGGCCACTCTTTTTCTGACGACAGGCCGGACTTCCTTTATCCAATCCCTTGCTTCTGCTTCTTTCAAGGAATTAAACTTCTTGTTAACATCTTCCACCTTTTAAAAAAACTAAAAAAAATGTAAACGGGTTGGACGTCATTTGAGCATTTTTAAAAGGGAAAATCAACCCACCTGAAAGTACACCATGTCCCAGAAGCCCTACAAGTCAGTGCAGGTTGTTATTTTCTCTCCGCGCCCCAATTCGCAGTCATCCACCAGCCCACTGAACTGGCCAAAGCGCTCTTTCATCAACAGTCTGGCCTGGCCCACAGCCGTGCGCATCCGGTCTTGCACTACACGGACAGGGAGAAATATACTTTCTTCATATAACTGTATAGTTGTCTGGAGGAAACATTGTCTCTCTATATTTAATTATTTACTTTATTTTTTATTTTTTTAGAAATCATTATTATTGGTCACCCTTTACGTCTGTCTGTGGGTTTTGCAAATCTAACCAATGAAAAATATTAAAAAGAGCTTGTGACTATATCTTGTATCTGCATTGGATAATCAAACTGTCAGTGAAACCTCATAACTCCACCCGCCTCTATAGTGAATGAAGTGGAGTACACATGTGGACCGTATGCTTGTTTGCATGCAAGGGTAAGTAAAGAACTGTTTTTTTTGAATAAATACAGTGTTTTCTTACTCAAGAATCACAACATTTATAAAGGCTAATGTCTTGTGTATTCGAGGACCAGAGAAGAGGGTCTCAGTCTAGCATTTGTTGTTGAGTCATAGCCAATACTGTCTTAAACAGCCTCTGCATATGCATAGCACTTCATCTTTAATAACATGGGGTTTTGGTCAAATGACAAAAAACTGAGCGCCCACATAGCTACAGGAAAGTTGATGGAAACGTAATATGCAGCACTTCCTGCCTCAGATGCGGCCGTTCTAATGACCGAGAATGTATGTTTAACACGCGCTGGTCAAAAACCTTGTAACTACATTTGAGCTTGATTTTGGTCAAATGTTAATAATATAATGGTACATGCAAGTGTCTGAACACATAAAAAGCCACATCAGCTTTGACAACAGCATTTAATTATTTTATAATGGGTTTTTTTCCTGAAAAGCAGAATTTTTGGAGATACGAGGTTTCCATCCAACAGACACGGTGATAAACATCAAATATGTTCTAATGAGTTTTGATTGTGTCATTTTAACTAGAAAAATCAATCCTTGCTGGAAAGCTTGCATCAAACCTAGTTAGGATACGGTGTTAGACTTTGGTATTTAATTCAAAGTTGTCTTACTCTCCTCCGGAATAGATGCATCATCAAATCTTGACTCCCACAGCTTAGAAAGTCCAGCCAAATGCTCAGTCTCACTGGCCATCACTGCCCTATTGAAACAGAGAAACAACATACACTTAATATTTAGCATGAAATATTTTGAATATTCCGATCCCAATCTGACTTCTGACTCTTACTGCTGCCTGAATCATAATCATACACTGTTCATTCATTGGCCAGAGGAGATCGCACATTACTGTTTACCGAAAGGAAAAAGTGCACCGCAGATAAACATTGACAATATAACATCACGACTAAATGAAAAGAGGTTTTACTGTTATAAAAAAACTGCTTTGTGAGCATTAGTGGAACTGAAGGTTTAGAATAAACACAGGATCGTTGTCATGCGGTGAATCCGGCCAATCGTGGAATAGTTGTCGTCGTCAGAGCTTGTGCAGCCTTTCTGGAATGAATCATGCGGCTGCCCTCGAATCGCTCTCATGGCACTTTGATGACATGCGTCACAGTCACATGGCATCAGCGCGGTCTCAAGTCAGACATTAGCATTCTAAATGTGTAATAAGCATGTGCATGCCGTCACCATTTTCAAAACGTTGTCAGGGCACCAGACTAACTTTTAGGGGCGTCACCACTTTTGAATAAGAAACAATATCAAGACAATAAAACTCCTCAAAAAACGCGCACACACTCAAACCTGACTGCACATCACATTTTTGACTTTATTGATTCTGCTTTTATTCCGGAGTCCCTTTTATTTTATTGCTCCGGAGTCGCATATCAGTCACAAAATGCGCCACGAGGAAGAAAAAAACATATATAGCCTAAGTCGCACTGGACTAAGTCGCATTTTTTTAGAAATGTATTTCTCTAAAGCGGCACTAAAAGAATGTTTTAAAACTTTCACAGAGACCTCAAACTGAAAGCACAAAGCCTGTCTTTAAATTTAATTTCGTTTTGTATTAATTGTATCTTAATTTTAATCGATGTTTCATCAAAAAAAATTGTCTGGATTTAATAAATAAGAAGTAAATATACTAGGCTATTAGAAAATAGATAATCAGGACACGGAGGCGCTGGCGAACCTGGAGCTCGTCTCATAAATGAACCGAAACTCAGCGTGGGCCTATAA
>FLSR01000329.1:39113-95031 GCA_900092035.1 Leuciscus waleckii | reverse complement strand
GAGCCCGGCCCTGGCCCGAGACGCTCAGGCCCTAGCCCGACCCGTGTCCGACAGCTCATCAGAATTATCAGCCCGAGTCCGACCCGAGCCCGTTTTTTCAATTTTCAGCCCGGGGCCGCCCCGAGCCCGGTTTTTTTTTTTTTTTTTTTACAGCGGCAGCCTGCCCTATTTGCAGCCATTCAAATATGTCCGTTTTGTTAGTTATGTTTATTTTCTTTTCATTTCTTTATTAAGTTAATTTAGACAAATGTTTGGAGCATAAAAAAATAAATAAAAAAATGACGACCAAGCAAGCCGAGCCAACATCATGTTCAACAGCGAGTAAAACATGTTTGATCAATTTAGGCTCTCAAATCAACGCTAATACTTTACTTGCCTACAATAAAATCCATAGATACAAAACACTTCAAGCATATCACACAGACAGTTAGTTTAATGTTTATTATTAAACCACAGTGAGTCAATTATTATTTTTTGAAATACTGAGGCAGGCTCAGGCTGCTCGGAACAGCTCTCGCAAAGGAAATGAGCAATAGCCAATCTAAACAAATTAAATTAAATAAATCAAAAACAAACTTGCAGGTTATCTTACCTAAAAAATGCACCACAGAACAGGGCCATTCTTTTTTCCAGTAGTTTCCAACAGTTAAACGGAAATAAAGTCCAATCAAACGAAAAGTTAGTTAGAACAGTCTCTACAGAGCATCGTGGAGAAAAAGAATAGCATCCACAGTGGAAGATTTTAACCCAGTCCTCTCTTCTATCACTCTGCGATTTTTCTCTTAATATTCTCCATTATTTGCACATGAGGTGAATCAACCCGTTGACGGGAAACCTTCTGTGTGTGTGTGCGTGCGTGCGGGCGTGAGACTGTCATCAATCATATGTCACGATTATGAAAGTTATGAGGTTATTAAATGTCTTTCTATGTTTGTTTTTCTATCGTCGACGTCAACTTCTCATATTTTTTTAATTAATGTCTAAAAATATAAAAAGAAGGATAACCCAAAAAAGGCCCGAGGCCCGGCCCGCATGTGAACTATATGACGTGAAAATTGGCCCGAAGCCCGGCCCTAGGGGCGTAAAAAAGTCGGGGCCCGTCGGGCTCGGGCTGAAATGCAGGGCTCTAGTTCTCTTCCTTCATAACTCGTACTGTGAAGGTTTGAGTTGCAGAGGCATTTGTGACTGTTTCACCTGTTCAACCACATCAAAGTTTCGTAATTAGTAAGTCCGTGCTTTTTCTCTTTTTTGTTCTTATGTGCTGAAGGGCCGCTGTGCCTTGGTGAAACGGTGTTTGTACGTGAAGAGCTCTTTTCCAAAACGCCATAAACCTAAAAAGCTGCCTCAAAGAACCAGCAAACGTAATTATTATGAATATGTAAAATATTGCAATAAGATATTTTAATTGTTTATTCATTTCTGTGTCGGCTGCAAAGATGAAGTTGACGAGGCTATTGACTCGCGATCTTCGCAGTAGGCTAGTGAACGCACCGGAGAAATGCATATTTATTAGGCTACATAGTTTTATTTTGTTTTGGATGGTTTTGTTTAAAACCAGCTTTCTGTAAATATATTTCACATGTCCCTAGAGCTGGATACAGGCGGCCGAAATGAGCTTTCTCCGCAGGGTGGCTGGGCGATCCCTTAGAGATAGGGTGAGAAGCTCAGTCACTCGGGAGGAGCTCAGAGTAGAGCCGCTGCTCCTCCACATCGAGAGGGGCCAGTTGAGGTGGCTCGGGCATCTTTTCCGGATGCCTCCTGGACGCCTTCCGCCTGTGTAAGATTATGAGATCTACTGATTAATGACACCTATACAAACATACTGTAGTTCTGGACTGATACAACATTACTTCCATCTGAGCGGCGTGGCAGTATAAAACAATATATAATATCAGAAAACATGCCAGTAGAAAATAACCGAAGGCTCATTACCCTGTATGGCTTTCTCTCTGCCAGAAGAGGGCGCTGCAGGACATTTAACAGTTGATCTGGTTTTCATTGCACTTGAATCTAAATCACACAAAGTGGCTTAAATTACACACATGTAACACAACTAGAGCATAATAAAGGTCACAGAGACTAAGCTTTTGGAAAAGCCCAAGATTTAAAATGTTAAAATAAAACTCACCAGCAGCAACTGGTTTAACCACGGCTGCCGGTGTTGCTTTAGCAGCTGATCGTGTGGTTGGAGCTCTCACAGACGGTTCAGCTGTAAAATAAATGATAATTGTCTGCATCTGCTTTTTTTATTTGAAGGAATTTACTTTTATTCAGCAATGACACATTTAATTGATAAAAACAGACATTTAAAGACTATAATGTGACAAAACAACTAAGATTTCTGTTTAAATCAACAAATTTCCACAAAAATATTAAGCAGCAAAACTGTTTAAGCAGTTTTTTGAGCACCAAATCAGCATATTTGAATGATTTCTGAAGGATCCATTTTTTTTTTACATTTTTAAAATAGAAAATTATTTTTTAATTGTAATAACATTTCAAAATATAACTTTTTATTGTATTTCTGTATAAACAGCCTGGGTGAGTATGAGACTTTAAAATGATTATTTTCATCTTATCTTTTTGACCCTCAAACCTTTGACCAGTAGTGTACATATGAAAATGTTGACATACTATATCCTCCACTTGAGTCTTTTGCACGTTCCTAAATTTAAGCGAGTGGTTTTACCTGTAGCTGCCTGGTTTTGATGGAAGTCAGAGCTTTGCCGTTGTCTTGGCTGGAGCTCTGGTGGTCGATACGGCCTCGACTGTACAAACACAATAACAGTCATTTCAGTTTGATCAAATAGAATGATCTGCATTTTGGAAATATAAAAACCAGAGAAATTGAACAAGCAGGACAAACCTTTCTTTGGAACAGTATGTCTTTCAACTGCAGGCTGTAATAACAACAACAGAAGTAGATCATATAAAACAAAAATGACGTGATTTCAAACCGCGACTACAGAAATCCAAAGGTAAAAGTTGCACCACGTACTTATTTAGGCAAGAGAACTGTGACAACAAAAATATGAGGTTGGTATGTTTTTGAAAGAAGTCTCTTATGCTTACAATGGCTGCAGTTACTTCATCAAAAATACAGTAAAAACAGTAATATTGTGAAATATTACAATTTAAACCATTTTAAAATAGAATTAATTCCTGTAATTTTAAGCAATTTTTCAGCAGCCGTTACTCCAGCAGTTTGCAGCAAGACTATTATGATTGTTTACCGATGACAGGGGAAATTTGTTTGAAAACTCACATTATTTATGTCATTTAATTGTGTGATTACATGCTTGCATACCTTTTGATTCTGCATCATTGAGCGAGTCACTCGTGTGGACTGGTTAGTTTCTGCGATCTGTCATGAATCATGATAGGACATGAGATGGGAAATTAATGGTGCGTTCAAGTCCTTCTGGGAAGTTTGTATTTACGAGTTGAGGATTCATGTTTATGGCGTCTTGTTTGTTCAAATCACTTTCGTCAGAGCAAGACGGTGGCGTACCTTCTCTTAATTAACTACACAAAAATACAGCAAGGCTTTTAAACTTTATTTCTAGAAAATGAAGAACAAAGAATGCATCAGGTGTGTAATTTTAATGTTATTTATTATTATTTTATAACGTTATTTTTTATGAAGCCACCACTACATATATTGTTATATTACAATGCTATTATATTTTGTTCAGTCAATTAGCTTATTTTGTTGTAATTAAAAAGCTTGACAATGTCATTGCTAAATTTCCGTACGTTTCTCACTGACAACTCGAAAAGATCAGGGCTTAAGGAAAATCCAGAGCTTCCCAATCATATTTACGACTTTGTGGTGGCGTTCACTTCATATGCAATCAACTCGTAAATACAAACTTTTCGACGTGACTTGAAAGCACCACAAGTCCTCTTAATTATAGTCTGAGACTGACTTTTCGAACTGATCTTCCCATCACTCACCTTGCCTCTGCCTGGCACAGCAGTGTTGGAAGGCAGATACCCGAGCGGCTGAGGCTTATACAGGCCGACCTTAAACACGCCTTTCTTTTCTTTCTCCCGCTTTTCCTTCTCTTTCTGCAACAACTTGTTTTCTTTGTAGCGAGAGAGCATCTTCTTCCTCTCCTCAGCAGCAGAATTTGCATCTGTTAAGAACAATTGTAACTACTTCAAAACAAGGCCATGTCAACACAAAATCAAACAACAAAACTAACTACGATATTAACCATTAGCTGTCTTTGTTTTGGCTGCTTGGCCTTGGGTGGCCGTGATGCTGGACGCATCCATTGAGAGCTCGATCTCCGGCAGCTGGTCGAGGTGCCTGCGCAGATTTTGGATCTTCTCTCGGTTCTCTTTCTGAGATTGAGACCGACGTCTGGACATCTTAAGCCGGATCATAGAGACACTGCTGTCCCGCTTGTACAGGTGAGCGAAGCGAGAGTCCATCCTACAAGAGTTTTCACAACAAGAACAGTCAATTACCTAAAGCAGTGGGTCCAAAACTTGTCTGAAGTGGCCGGTTGCATAAACCGCTTAAACCAGTCTTACAAGTTAGTATTTTTTTTTTTTTTTTTTTAAACTGGCAATAACTTTAAGAAAGTTACTTAAACAGGCGTATTGTCTAATTTGACAAACTGCTAGTAGGTTAGACTTAACATACTAGTGACTGTGTTTAATAGTCTAAACTGGTCTCAGGTCTATTTTTAGAGCAAATGCAGAAAAGTACATGTAAATAATACCGTTTAGGCAATCATATGATTTTTGCAAAATAATTAGGACAGTTAAGAATAAATAGACTTGAAAATTTTTACAAGTGAGATTAAACGCTTTCATATCTTTATTGTTGACATCAAAAGCAGCGTTTCTAATCAGACTCTTTAATAACTTATTTTTTGCTGACCTGGTATCAAAAACACGGATGATGTCAATGTAACATTTAGTGTTTTTTTTTTATATACTTCATTTATTCTATATTATATGTCTATGTTATATGCCATTTTCCTTCTCAGAGCATCCTGTTTGTTCTAAGTAAAAACAAAACAAATACAACCATAGTCAAGCAAATACACGTTCATTTCTTATAGGCAAGATGTCATTTGTAAAAAGTAAATTCCGAACCAAATCTTTATATATTCACATTTAAAATATAAAATTCAAATATGATCTTTCCTGACGCAACGCAGCAGAAACAACACATGATCACAGTTTTGCTCACTATACAAACCTCACGTTTAGCATGTTTGGAAGTCGTACGCAATGACAAACTAAATTAATTACAAACTGACAGAAATAATAGGAGCTATTTCTTACCTTTATATTAAGGTGGATATACGGGAGTCAATGACGTTTAATCCGGAGACTAAATAATTCGCAATATCTTTTCAGTAAACAAACGTTTAACTGTCCTAGGTGTGTCGTGTGTACAACTTGCAAAAGATGGCGGGCAGGCCAAGTTTGAAACTGAAATACAGCTCTTCTGATTGGCTGCTCCCCAACACAGAAACGTCCGTTGATTGGTCAAATTTAGATGACGAGATATGCGCCTCCCATTCGCAAATCCTGTCAACTGGTTTACACCCGTCTATGGTTTACACACATGTATGCAGAATCTGCAAAATGTTAATTATTTTAACAAAATAAAAAGGGATCATATGAAATGCATGTTATTTTTTATTTAGTACTGTCCTGAATAAGATATTTTACATAAAAGATTACTTCTTTTTTACATAATAGTCCACAAGACAAAAAAAGCTGAATTTATAAAAATGTCCCATTCAAAAGTTTCCATTCCCCTTGATTCTTATTCTGTGTGTGGTTACCTGGATGATCCACAACTGTTTTTTGTTGTTATTGTTTTTTGTGGTTGTTCTTGAGTCCTTTGTTTGTCCTGAGCACCCCCTGGCTTTTAATGCATCATCTTGCATATGCATCAGTGAATGTGTTCTTGAGTCCCTCTTATTGTCCTCAGTGTGAAAAGATGGATCTCAAAATCATACACTCACAGCTGGAAAGGGTTCAAATATGAAAAAGATGCTGGAAAACTGACGAATTTGCAGGACCTGAAGGATTTTTCTGAAGAACGTTGGGCAGTTTAAATTCTCAGGTCAAACAAGGGACTCAAGAACCGCTCTCAAAAAAATAAATAAAACATTTGTGGATCATCCAGGTAATGACACAATCAAGGGTATGTATGAAAAGGGTCAATTTATTTTTATTTTTATTTTATTTTTTGTCTTGTGGAGTGCAAACATCTATGTAAAATATCTTATTCAGGACAGTAGACTAATAAATAAAAAGTAACATGCATTTAATGAAATTGTAAATTAATTTTTTTAAGTAATAGGTGTTAAACCATGATGCTGATGACACGATGACATTTAAAACAAGAGAAAAAATTATATCTCGACAGATTCATATTCTGAATTTCATCAGTGCGTATTTCACCCTCTAATTGTATCTGTAGTGATAAAACAAATCTGAACAATGGGAATGAAACAAAAGAAAGGATAGCTGATGGATACTTAAACATGACAATATGTATATACAAACAAATGAAAAGAGGTAATTACAGTAAAATTCTGATTTTATAATTAATTACAAGCAACCACATTTCTGTATAGATTAAATCAAAATCAAAAAAATTGCATGATGTGAAAAATCTTCTTTTCTTTTTTTTTTTACAATTGCAATTATTGCATTGCACTGATGCTGTCAGTAAAACCTGAACAGTTGACAGTTTTAGTGTAGTGAAGTAGTCCATGCCCATCATATCTCTTCTGTCCCAGAAAAAAAATATGATTGAATTGTGTTGCACACAGCCTTTTCACTCCTCTGTAACACAAGTAGAAGCTTGGTGAAAGTTTTCAACACACTAACGTTGAAATAAACTTAAATAACTGTAATTAAATGTTAACTAGTAGATTTTAAACAATCTCACACCATTATATCACTTCATTGTTTGGTGAATAAAATTAGCATACCATTTTCTTCAATGAGGTTGGCATTCTTCTGGGTCAAAATGACATACAACTCCCTCTGATCAGACTTCTTTCCAACAACCCATCAGTAATCGGTCATCGCTTTAACAATGGTTTCCTCGTCCTCATCCACCCTATAAAACAAGCACAGACACTGGGTTACATTCACTAACTGTACATACGCACAAATTTGTGATATTATGGTATGAACAAATTCATGAATACTTATAAAATACATAATAAAATTAGATTCGTACTGAAACCACACATATGCAAAAATCACATACTTTTGGTGGCCTTGAAAATGTGCTAAAAAAAAAATCTTGAAGAGATTTTTTACAAAAATTCTGTCATCATTTACTCATCCATGTCAGTCCAAACTCTTACAAAAAGACTTAATCTTAAACATACATATTTTAATGAATCCCCACTGAAGGTCCAGGTAACCAAAACCACAAAGATCATAAAGGCATCGTAAAACAAATCCATATAATTTGCGTACTTTATGCAAATTAGCTTATGCACACGGTTGCTCTGACCTGAAACACTCTCACATTGGCCATCCTCGTTGATTCCTGAATAAAAAAAGGTTAACTCTAATGAACAATGAATGTCAATTTATGCATTTATGTGGTAAATAGCATGGCAATGTACCGTAAACAGTCATTCTAAAAAATAATAAATAAAGAAACCTTTAGAGAGAGTTAACTTATGAGAGTGTACTATAAACACTGTTTACTTCATTTCATGTCCCTTACAGTAGCATATGTCAAGAGGTTTTATTTATTTATTTTTACTTATAGTGTTTCTAATAGTTTATCTCTGTTAATCAGAGATTCATCCAAAAGATCTTCACAGTCAAGCACAAACTCCCACTCGGATCTGACATGGTTTTGAACATCAATGCTCTGTTAGACAGAGTGCCTGAGGACCACAGAGATCAAGAACTCAAACAGGTTTTTGTGCTTATTTGAAATGAATCCTAAGGTAAATCCAGAGCCAAATTTGTGTTGGTGACGGTGTGCTGTGGAAGTATTATTTTATTTCCATCTGTGCAGGTGGAGTTTGCAGTGCGGAGACACATTGGTTTGTTAAGGGAGATATATAGTTTCCACAGCAGCCTTGGACATGAGAAATCTCCAGACATAATATTCCCCCTGACCTACCTGCAGTTCTCTTGATTTCTCATGGACTGTAAAGTTCACCAGCACAGAATCAGGCAAGCGCAAATAGATCGTCTCATCACTGGTAATGTCTTTAAGCATAATTATGGTTTACGATGTTTTCTCTTTATATCAAATACACTATTTGTAATCAAAGTTTTGCTTGTTGTCACTGTCTGAATCCAGATCAGGTTTATTCTCCTTTCACTGCCATTCTACCGAGAGAGTGTATCAGCTATATTATGGTTGTAGCATAATGATATTATCATATTTGCCACGAAGATATTGAGTGAGTATTTTCCTACAATGATAGGATTTTTTATGTTCTTGAAAGTTTCCATCTAGTCACAGATCACTTGTCATGTTACAGGTCCTCTAATAACATGTTTTTCAAAGCTCATGAGGCAGAACATCATTCCCAAGTTCCCAATGCAAAGAATGTGAAAGGTATAGAGATACACATTACATTATGATTGTATTATTACAAATTCTCTTGAATGTCCCTGTTATTGGGACATTACTCTATGCACGAGTAGTTACACGTATGGTGACACAAAATAAAACGTGGCACTTTTCTAAGCGGGTTAAAAAGGATAACTATAATGTATGGCGGAATAGCACTTGAAGTTGGGAGCACTTCGACTCGACGCAGTAAAAGGTCACGTTGGTTCTAATGACAGAAGTGAGAGGGAAGGATGTTTCAGGAGTGACTTTTTACTGCGCCGAGTCGAGTGCTCCCAACTTCAAGTGCTATTTCGCCATACATAGTTATCCTTTTTAACCCGCTTAGAAAAGTGCCACGTTTTATTTTGTGTCACCATACTTGGTCGTGTAACTACTCGTGTAACTGTATTTAAATAGGGAAAACGTGGAGGTGTTTGGTCGCTTCTAACTTCATCTCTGTTTGGTCCCTAATGAATGAACTGGGCTAAGCTAAGTGCTATCAAAGTGTTGCCGCGCACCAGAGCGATTGAGTGCACACACTGAGACGAGAGAGGTATGTATTAACTCGTCTTAGTTAAGGGAATAACATAGTTTAATATGAAAAAATTACTTTCATCTTACTTTCATCTAGTCTCAACTTACTTAGAATTATTCACACATAATTCTTATGCATAATCCTGTTCACGGGACCTCTGTTTATATGACAGTGAGCTAACCGTGTCCAAAGTGTTAGAGATATCCTCTCTGTGGACAGTCCTGCAATTCATGATGGAATCTACAGCAGCCTGGACCTGGAGGTCAGTAGCTGAACTTTTTTTTTTGGTTGATATTACTTTGATTTGATATGACAAATTATTTTGGTTGTAGATTAGCTTTCTGGAGTTCTTTGAGGCATTGTTGGGCTGTGCTGAGGTGAAAGGCCAGAGAATCCAAACTGATGTTGAGAGTCAGACTGACACAAGTCATTGGGACGACACCACGCAGAATATTACAGAGCCAAGTTCACTTCAAGTCTGTGCCTGTTTTTTTTTCCATTTTTAAGAATGAAATTTCAGCCATTTTCTCTCATGTTAGCAGTACAAAGTCTCTTGAGATTTGTAGATACCACTCAGTATCACATTCCATTGGATATTATCTTAGCTGGGGTGAAAGCTAACCAGACTGTCTCTATTAAGGTGCTCTTATCTTCTGAAATGTTTCAGTTTTCCCTATCTGAGGAGATGGAGCAAAGACAAACTCCTGTGCTTGCTTTCAAAGGTTTGACTTCACAATGCAATTCATAATGGAAAATGTGGCCTGCATGTCCTTGTACTATATCTGTGGTTCTCAACTAGGAGGTCTCAGCAAACTTCCAAAGGGGCTTTAAGGTGACTTACAATAAGACAAAATAAAGATCAAGGGTTGTACTATTCTGGAGGTTGTTTGAAACACTGTATTGCTAGCACTTACATTATTGCCTTAGCTTTTAATCCTCATTTGGAAGTAGTTTATTTTATTTTAGATAAAAGCATATGCTACATGAGTAAATGTAAATGTGCTTCCCACATCCTTGGAAAACCATATGAGGCAGCCTAATTTAAAAGTGTCACCTGGAAAATTCATGTAAATGAATACAATCTTGTAGTGGGCTAATTTCATATCCTCAGAGAAGGACACAGAAAACACAGCAGTTCTTCACTCAGACCTTCTTAACTCTCACAGGCTATAAAACGTTTACTGTATATATAGTTGAAGAAAACGTAATATGATGCACTTACTGCCTCAGATGCGGCAGTTCTAATGACTGACCAAAACACGTATGTTTGACAGTTTCTGGTCAAAAACCTTGTAACTACATAAGCTTGATTTTGGTAAAATGTTAATACAGCACATCTTATTTATACACCTCTCTTTTACAGTTTTGAAACTGGATTGATGACATTCACTCATTAATACATGCACTGCTCTGACCTACACTAACTACAGGTACGGACACATTTTCTATCATGAATGCCTATTAAAGATGAATGAGCCAATCAGAGTAGATGTGGGGCGGGGCTTTGATGTCATAAACCGACCGGTCTGTGCAGCGCCGGTTCAAGTCGAACAAGCCTATAGCTAGGTCTAAATCCAGGTGATCACTTATATACAAGTTATATATATATATCATCATGTCCTCCAGCCCTAAAACTTGTATAGTTTTTTTTTTCTTTTTTTTTTCTTTTTTTTTCAGTTTTTATTTAAAAACGCCAAGCACCTAGGCATGCAGACTTCTACAAACATTTGTGAAAGAATGGGTCCTTTTTTTTTCAGTTTTTATTTAAAAACGTCCAATTATGCAGAATATACGATGGTAAATATTTAATTGATAAGTTTTCAATACAATATATACAAGACAATATTCATGCCGTAATTTTACCCCAAAATTCCAGAGCACCTCAATGCAGTCCACAAGATCCAGGGGGCGGGGTTGGATCCACATCTAAGGGGTGGAGATTGGTAGGTTTAGGGTTGGGTTTAGGGATCAGGGGGTGGAGATGGGTTGGTTTAGGTATATGTAAGGTGGGAGGGGTTGGATCTGGATGTTTTGTGTTCTGCAGTGACCATCTCCAAAATTCAGCATATTGACACAAAATGATAACTGCAAATCCACCTTTCTCTGCCTGGATCAAGTTGTTTCTTGCAGCGATCCATTTGCTTGTCTGTTCTGTGGCTTTCGGCAGTCTATAAAATATACCTTATATCTTGTCGAATCTAGTTGTACAGTCAATCTCAAAGCAAAAAATAAATTAAAATAAAAAAGCAATGCCTAAACGACATTTTATGGCATAATTTAAGACTTTACACTGTTGTTGGATGCATCAAATTAAAATAGCATGCTTTTTAATGCGTCTGACGGAGTTGGCACAAATGAAGTTATTAAGTGAATAAATGCTTTTTTTTGTTTAAGAAAAAATAAATAAATAAATAATAATTCCCTTACATGGCTCATTAGCTGAGACCTTTGTCTACAAATATGTCAGTTTATAAATAATGTATTATTAAATGATAATCTTATATTACACTTAAGTAGCTAACAATAGTATAAATCTTAGTTCACTAGCAAGTGGCAAAATATTATTATTGTATTATTAAAGGATAAAAACTAACTTCTAAAACATGTTTTGTCTCTTATCTAAAGTAATATGTGTTTTTCGCGTCTTTTGCCAATCAGTGGGCGTGACCGGTCGACGATGACATCACGCGCATACCCTCCATCATGTTTTGACCTTGGTTTTGACACTGAGTGGTTAAAAAAAAAAAAAACCTGCTCAGTTGCTCAAGAAAATATGGTTTATGGTATTATGGTATTTCTATTTATTCTTATTAATTTATTGTATGTTATTATATGTTTAATTTCTATTGCTTTAAAATTTTATGAAATCATTTCTTAATTGACTTTCTCTTAATGTATTACTTTACTGCCTTGCTTTACCTTGAGTTTCTTATCCTATTGTGTGTGTGTGATACATGTTTACCCTGGCCTGTGATCTTTGTTCAATAAAAATAAATACATAATAATTATTAAAAAAAAGGTTAAAGAAGGGAACAAAAGATTTTGTGTCTGTGACAGGATCAGTGCAGACATTAGACAATAAAATGAAATATAACACAATAATAATAACAACAGGACAGAAGAATGCATTGTCTGCTTTTATTAAGATATAAGAATTGCTGTAAGAATGTCACACAGCGCCTTCTGCTGGTCTGTCATCAGCGCCCACACAAACTTTCTCTGTCTGTGTGTGTGTGTGTGTGTGTGTGTGTGTGTGTGTGTGTGTGTGTGTGTGTGTGTGTGTGTGTGTGTGTGTGTGTGTGTGTGTGTGCGCACGCGCAGTCGCCTGTTCGGATGCGAGCTGCTGTGTGTGTGTGTGTGTGTGTGTGTGTGTGTGTGTGTGTGTGTGTGTGTGTGTGTGTGTGTGTGTGTGTGTGTGTGTGTGTGTGTGTTTGCGCACGCGCAGTCGCCTGTTCGGATGCGAGCTGATACCCGGATGTTAATCGGCGCGGCGTCCAGTGCGCAGCTGCAGGCCGGACTGACTGAGGTGAGCAAAACAAACCCAAACATGTACAAACATACACAACATATTTCAAGTTAGCATCAACATACATATGTATATATGTCACATAATCTATTAGACTGATGTTTGAAGGCTATCTTTGTTATTTTGCCAACGTAAGCTGAAGTATCTTAGTTGTTATGTTTTCATCGAAATCCACTGAATAATTAAATGTATAGGAGCCGTATATCAACTTATGTGACACGGAATGATACCAGTAACACTATTATACCCGCTTTAAGTGCTATTAAACGATTTCTTTGCGGTTAAATGTCTGTGTGTAAATGCGCCATAATTAGCACGTTAGCTTGGTAAGTTTATGCAGGAAGATGAATAAACATCTTTATGGCAAAAAATCACAAATGATTCCGAGTGATCAAGTTCATTTCAAGTTGCACATTGGTCTTTAAAGTACATTAAATAAATAATATCATAGTATGGTCATATTTTAGTACCATGATAATTGTCATTGTACTTTGATATTGCCTTGCTAACAAAACTACTTTGCTAACATTTCCATAAGTTATTAAAAAAACTGTATTTTTTAATGTTCTCCGAACTTTTGAAATATCCCTATTAAATGTTTTAAAACGTTCTTTGTGTCATACGAACGTTAAGTGAGCATTCCATTTTATTATTCTGCAAGCAAAGCATTAATGTAATGTTACTTTTCGAATGTTCTCTGAACGTTCTAAAACAAGTAAGTTAACATTTAAAAAAACGTTTCATGAAGGAGAAAAAACCCCCATAAATAATGTTTTTGTGCTGACGCTTTGAGAACATTATTAAAAACCTTATAGCGTTTAGCATGTTCTATCATTGTTACTGGAAGACCATTAGCCAAGTTTTGCGAACCTTCCCTGTTATCTGGGTATACAATCAATGTAATGTTGTGTTTATGTAAGAATGTTTGTAAATATTATCATAAAAATATAATAGAATAAAATCTTTACTGATACAATCTCTGGCTGTTGGAAATTGCTGAAGTTGCAGCTTCACGACTTGTATGGCATAAACACAGGACATTAACAAGGTGTATAAAACAGGCCACGAAAACCACAGTTGAATAAATGTGCTGCACAATGAACCCATGTTGAGTGAGTGTGTGTCGGTTCACAGGAACAGGAAGGGAGAAGCAGTTCATGGAAGACAGTCACCATAAGACAGGAGACCGCAGTCATCCGGAGGTGTGTGTGAGACTAGCTTCATCTGGAAATCACACACTAGCTATATATTAATATACAGACATCTGATGAACACTTTGTTTTTATTACAGGACACTGAAGACGGCTCAAAAGGTTGGTATTGGACACACACACACTACATACAGAATCTATGAATCTAAACATAGTCATATGTTAGCGATACACGATTATCGGTGGCGGGTGGAGATGGGGATTGAATAGTTTACTTATTTGATCATTAATTTATGTTTACATGTTTATTTACTCATTTACTTAATTATTTATCACGGGAAATGAGAATCTTTTACTATCAGTTGATGAAGAAAAATGTCATGTCGCATAGAAATGTTTCACTGAAAAGGCGAGCCTGTGGATATCGCACGCAATTTGCAAACTTTGTTGCACAAGTGTTAAGGTCCTTACACACTGAGTCCGAAATGTTCGCATGCGTTTTTTCGTATTCGCCACTCGGTGGCTCTGAATTGTGAAAACACCTGTCAAAAAAGCTTGCTACGGATGCGAAAAACGCAGAAAATCGAGCCCGATCCCAAAAATGTTATGTCGGACGGAAGTTTCGGAGACAGTGTGTAAATGTGAAAGTATTTATTTTTTAACGTGCGAACATTTCGGAGGAGAATTTCGGACTGAAAGTGAAAGTGAAAGCAAAAACGGTCTGAGCTTTTGGCATCCGACGCTGCATTAACGGCACATTGATTCTCTCAGACACGACGAGAGCTGAATCTGCATCAGTGCTGATAACGGCATATCAATTATCTTAAGTTATTAGCGTAATATTGTGGACCACACATTAGTGACAGTGAAAAAATGAGAAGAATCAATATTTCTTGTCAAACAAATTTAGCTTTAAGTCGGCGTTTGAAGCTGCTTTTGATTTTCATGGCTGACTGATGATTGTGCTGTGTTCAGTCATTACGCCTCTATAATCTTTGTAATAATAGTAATTATTAATAATAATAATTTGTATCTTTATTAGTCTCTTTAAATGTTTTGTTTATGTGCTATGGAAACAAAACGATGTTGACTGACAACCATTGTCATCTTAAACAACGACTATAACAGGATGCGTGTCTTTTATAACAAGCACTCTTGCCAGTTTGTCAGTGGATCACGTTGCAATTCAATTTTGATGTGGGATGAAGTTTTGTAGTCGGTTTTAAAAACATTTTCTTCGAGAGTCCTCATACGCGCGTGTCAGTAATGTCGCAAGTGTGGTTATGTGTGATGTCGTTATTACAATTAGGGAAGGCAAATTAATTGTAGGTCCTAATATTTATTTGCTAATAATACTAGCCTGATAATAATAATAATATTAGTTCATGTTTTAAAGGGAATGAGCCAATTATCCTCTTGATATCTTCAAAGGACTGTCGTCGATACACAACACTATCGGCACAACATTAATGCATACATGAAACTCTTGAATACACAAATCTGAAGCCGTCACATGCATTAGCATTCAAAAGTTTGAGGTCAGTAAGATTAATGTTTTTGAAAGAAGTCTCTTCTGCTCACCAAGGCTGCATTTATTTGATTAAAAACCAATGTAAATCAGCTGTTTTCTATGTGAATATCAATATATATATATATATATAGTAAAGTGTAATTTATTCCTGTGATCAAAGCTGAATTTTCCGCATCATTACTCCAGTCTTCAGTGTCACATGATCCTTCAGAAATCACTCTAATATGAGGATTTGATGCTCAAGGAACATTTATGATTATTATCAATGTTGAAAACAGTTTTTTAAATTTTTTACTTCAGGATTCTTTGATGAATGGAAAGAATAAACAGCATTTATCCGAAATATAATCTTTGTAACGTTAAACACTACCGTTCAAAAGTTTGGGGTCAGTACGATTTTTTTATTACATTTTTTTGGGGAAAGAAATAAAAGATAAAGATCAAGTTATTAGTACAGTCATTTATAATGTCACAAAATATTATATTTCAAATAAATACTGTTCTTTTGAACTTTCTATTCATCAGAGAATCCTGAAAAAAAAAAAAAAACTTCTTTCAACATTAATAATTATGAATGTTTTTTGAGCATCAAAGCATCATATTAGAGTGATTTCTGAAGGATCATGTGACACTAAAGACTGGAGTAATGATTTGACCACAGGAATAAATTAGTTTAAAATATATTACAATACAATTACAATTAAAAAAACATAAAAAATCTTACCGATCCAAACTTCTGACTGGTAGTGTTTATTGTGTTTTGGTTTCTGATTTCATTGAAGTACACAGTCTTGTGTTTTTATTAGTGATTCACCGAAATTAAACCAAAACCCAAATGAATGTGTTTTATTTATCCAACAACTGAAACCAAAAATAAAGGTTGGTTGATTAGGTAATTGAACTCAGTGTGGTGTCGTGTTCAAATAAACCAGGCGTTGTAAAGTCAACGGTTTCAGCTCTCTAAAGCGTTTTCAGCCAAAATGTTTTTTTTTTTTTTTTTTTTTTTTTTTTTTTTTTTTTTTTTTTTTGTTCTATTTTTTTTTTTTTTTTTTTTTTTTGCTGTTTCGGTTCAATATTTTCAGTTGCCAAAATTTTTGTGCATCACTCTCTCTAAACATTAGACCTACTTAAGTCTCTGCAGCTAGTGTACTTACATTTTTTTTTTTTTCCAAAAAATTTTTTTTTTTTTTTTTTTTTTTTTTTTTTTTTTTTTTGCTGTTTCGGTTCAATATTTTCAGTTGCCAAAATTTTTGTGCATCACTCTCTCTTTTCTGACTCTCAAATATGTTTAGCTAAGAATCAAATGCTGTGTTGTGATTAATATGAGAGCTGATTGGTTCATGGTTTGAAACTCTTTTCTAAATGTCATAAACATTTGTTAACAAACAAGAATTCTTTACTTCAATGAGCTCATTGTTTCTGTCTTAAATTATTACATTGTTTAAATTAATACATTTTCAGCTAACTGTGATTTGTAGATAAGAACATTACACAACTTAAGACGGTCACCTCTGATAACAATCACTCTGAATTATATGGATTCATGACTTTTCTGTAAAGCTGCTTTGAAACTATTTGTATTATGAAAAGCGCTATACAGATACATGTGAATTGAGTTTCTCAAAATGCATCACTTGGTTGTGCAGAATTTAGACATTTAATGCCACTTGAGACCTTTGAGGATTTGTAGAAGTCATTATTCGTCGAATCAAAACAAAACTTGGCATTCGAATTTTTGGTGTGTCAAGAGGCGCGTGAGACTTGATGATGACGTTAGGGATACAACGCGGTGCGGCTGCGTTGTTAATTAGAAAAATTGCGGGGAAAGGCTCCAGCTGACGAAAACCTTCTCAGTTGATGACTAAAATTGTGCAGCGCATGCTTGACCAAACCTTCGCATCAGTCAGAGCTGAGTGTGTGTTCATCAAAGAGTGTGTTGTCAACAAAAAGTACTCAGATCCAGTTGAGCGTGTGATGTTTTTGACGTACATTAGGTAGATGTAGTGAGTAGTAGTAGATTGTTTCTGAATGGCAGTTTGCTGTTTTGTGTTTTCTCAGGTTACTGACACAGTTTTATGCGCAATTGTAACCTAATTTTCTTTGCCATGCACATTAAGCAAATTATATTTTATTTAAATAACTATCCTGTGCTATGCGCTTAATTTCTTCTTAATCCCTCATGTCAGAAACGGGCTCCTCTCCGTCTGCGGCATCTTTCAACACGCTCACCTGTGCCTCGTCACGACCCAGTCCCGCCGAAACACCCTCCCCCTGTCCTGTTGTCGGGGGTTCGTCGGGCCCCCCTGAGGGAGGGAACAATGCAAAGCGGGCCGCTGTGGCCGACGGACAGCCCCCCCCCACGGTGTCCCAGCGCCCCATGCCCCGCGAGGTGCCCCCGCGCTTCCGCAACACGCCGGAGCCAAAGGTGCTACTGAAGAGGGGCCAGCCGCCACTGTCCTGCATGCTGCTGGGGGGCGCGAACGGAGCGGACAACACGCCCCGACTTCCCCTGCAGGAGCACGCTGAAGCCTCAGGTGGGTCCCTCTAAAACTGTTGGGACAGTTCACACAGAACGGTCTTTAATCCTCTGGTGCTCTTCGCGTGTTGTTCAAAAGTGACCGAAATTTATTTTCTTATCTCAATGAATGTTCTATGTTTTAGTTCGATAATCAATTTTTTTTATATATTGTGTATTTTTAGAGGATTTTATGGTACTAAATTATATTTACGCTGTATTTATAATCCATTTATTCACTTTTTTGAGCATAGACCTGAAAATAAAATGTTCTACTTAAACTGTCATAAATCTCGAATGCTTTAGAGCAACAGACTTAAGTTTGATCTCTTTTCAAGACGACACTTGGCAGATTATTGCTGAAGTGAAAAAAGTTTTAAAAATGAACGTAAAAAAGGTTACAGAATTTTACATTTATCAATGTTAAATTTTATATGAAATTTTAATTTTCAAAAACGTTTTCCTCTAAAACTGTGAGAAAATCAAAGCCATAAATCTAAACAAGTTGTGTTTAAATTTGAACTTGATATCTCCAAAAATTTGCTTTCAGTAAGATTTTGTTTGGCAGCAGTACCAAAAGTTTTCACTAGATAAAATTCGTCTCCCATTAATTTCCAATGCGCTTATTTTTCACAGCGAGGAGCACAAAGTGTGGCTATTTTTCAGGACCATTTAACCTGTTCGAATCATGTCCATGATTTGTTTGTGTGTTTACATAGCAAGTGCCAAAACCTTTATCAAGTTTCGTACCATTCTGATGCTTTTTAAAGTTTCGTACAATTTTGAAAAAAAAAAAAAAAAAAAAAAAAAGAGCACAATGGTAAAATGTATTCAACAGAGCTGGAGAGTCTTATATGGGTGGAAGTACTGCATGCATGTAAATCTGCCTGCATGAGTGATTTTTTGAATTTTATAATTGGCAGGATTCAAATTGCTTAGAGACCTGCAGTTTTTTTTTTTTTTTTTGGACTGGGAACAGATTTTGTGTAGGCCGAATATCATGACAATGATGACATAGCTTCCGAGATCAGACGAGATCGGGCGTTCTTTTTTTTTATTATTTTTTTTTTTATTGCATCTTCACATTTACAAGATTTATGCAAAAAAAAGAAATTACTCTTGCCATTACTTTTATGCATTTTTAAGTCTGTTTACATGACTAAAATAAAGTTTAAAATATACAGTTGTTTTATTATTATAAAACTAAATAAAGTGTGTTTTTTGATTAACTGAATTAACAAATTTCCTTTTGTCACTTTTGATGAATTTAATGCATCCTTGTATGAATTTCTTAAAAAATATCACAGTGACACCAAACTTTTGTACAGTACGTTTGTTTATACGTTAGGCTTGGGCGGTATCCAAATTTTGATACCGTCAAACCTCCTCCCTATTTTACCGGGGTATACGGTATTATCGTACTAATATAAAATTATGACATAAGGCTCAGACAGCGTCACCAAACTGTTGCTTGTGCCTACACCGTTCAGAAACTGAATACCAGATTGGGCAAAAAAATTAAATAATTCAAGCCCAACCTGTGCACGTTGTGCCCGAGCCCGGCTGACGGCATTAAATGTAATTATGAGTGCAAGCCTGATTTAGACTTGACTATTTTTAATACGTGGGCCGTTATAATATGGCGGCGCCAAATAATTTTTTAACGCAGGTGCTGAGGGGGGGCTAGATAATATAAATACTATTAATAAATGATCAAAAATGGGACACTTAATATATACTATTTAATTATCTTAATTATCACAATTAAAGTATTACTTTTATTAAATTAAACAAGCACAACATTCAATCAAATATTATTAAAGATTTATTATTATTAATACATTTTTTCAACATAATATCTCATTATTTTGAAATGTGTGCGTGCAACAAGCAAGAAGTGCATTTGTAAATCCGGTGACACGCGTCCATTGATTTTTATTAATACAACTTTTCTGTCAGCGTCTGCTGCAAAGATTAAGTTGACGATCGCCATCTCCTAGTGAACGCGCATATATAGAGAGAAATGCAAATCATGGACTACATAATCAGAAGGTATAAGCTAGCCTTTTTCTTTTCGTTTTGAATTG
The DNA here is from genome assembly GCA_900092035.1 of Leuciscus waleckii. Taxonomy (NCBI): domain Eukaryota; kingdom Metazoa; phylum Chordata; class Actinopteri; order Cypriniformes; family Leuciscidae; genus Leuciscus; species Leuciscus waleckii. The sequence continues at coordinate 75,108 of FLSR01000329.1, read as the reverse complement.
TTTTGTTTAAAGAAATTGACGATCGGCATCTCCGTAGTGAACGCACCTATAGAGAGAAATGCACATCATGGATTAATCAGAGAGTATGCTGCCTATATTTCTTTTCGTTTTGAATAGTTTCATTTAAAGAAATTGCCGATTGCCATCTCCATAGTGAACGCTAGAGAGAAATGCTCATCATGGATTACATAATCAGAGAGTAGGCTAGCCTTTTTCTTTTCGTTTTGAATAGTTTCGTTTTGAATAATTTCGTTTAGTGAATTTGATGATCGCCATCTCCGTATGAACGCGCATAGAGAGAAATGCACATCATGGATTAAATAATCAGCGAGTGGCCTATTTCTTTTCGTTCTGATTGTATCGTTTAATGAAATTTCAAGCTTTATTTAGATATAGGCTTATCTTCATGTCTGTGAGGCATACACTGAGTTTCGGTTAATTTATGATGAGATTTCAATGCAAGTGACCGCGGAGCGCCAGCGCACGATCATGTCATGATATTGTCTGCTATATTTTATTCTCATTTATTCAATCCAGGCAATTGGTTGATGAAAAATGTATTAAAATTAAGATACAATTTATACAAAACGAAATTCACTTTAAAGAAAGGCCTTTTACAAAACGAAACTTAATTAAGTGGTCAAAATGTCTGACTCCCGATGCATCCCATCTTACTCGTGCTGTTCACTTTTTATTATCAACATAGATGAAAAAAAATAACATTATAATATTTTAACAAATATGAACTAATGCGCTTATTTAATGAACTCGGGGCAAAATGCATCCTCGCAGCAGTGAGTGGGTGGTTGTTTTCGGAGATGCGACATTAGGTTAGAGGTGTTTCCATCTCTCGCGTTCACCTTTTTATTGCACAATTTACAAATTGCCTCGTCAGTATTTACCGCCTCTCCCTTCTCATCTCGTCTATATTTACGCCCTCTCCCCTCTCTCTCTCTCTCTCTCTCTCTCTCTCTCTCTCTCTCTCTCTCTTTCTCCTCCACACTGTCACTTGATGACAACCACACATAAGCATTTTTAGGCATTAAATAAATTATATTATATATAAGTGCCGGTAATGACGGTATTGAAACTGATACCGGTGCTATTTTAAGATCCCGCGGTATCCGATATTACCGTAATACCGCCCAACCCTATTATACGTAGAGTTTCATATATTGTTTTTTTCTTTGTGTGTGTTCTGATGTTTGTGTTTCCTCTTCAGATCATACGGTAGATTCAGTTTCTCTGCACTCATCGTCTGACGCCTCTGCCACTCCCACTTATGCAAATTACACATGGGGGCTTGGCTCAGAAGGTCAACCCTCTGCTCAGGGAATGGACAAGGATAATCCTACGTAGAGAAATGGCCAAGACCGGAAGACCATTGGAATAGTGATCAGACCCACAGTCTGCCAGGTTAGGGATGGATGAGTCTGCCGCCCTGGGAATGAACAGTTCTTCTCAACTCTCTGAATATGCAGAAGCCAGTGTGGCAGGAGGTGCATCCTCACAGTCCGAGAATAAAGAGTCCATTAAAGGAGTCAATCAACATTTAAATTCCAAGGTGTCGTCACCTTCTGGAGACCAGGAGCGCCCTCAAAACTACAACCCTGATGACCCCGATAGAGCGTCTTCAGGTCGAGATCTCTTAACTCACACTGCCTCTGAGGAATCTCCTTCTGCACCCTTGAGTCCAGCCAATGCGCTGTACCAGACTCTTTGCAAGAACAAAGAGCCCATTACTGGGGATTGGGCTGGACCAAATGATGGTGGAGATGTTAGAGTCTCCAGTGCGGATTTGTGGGATACAGGACAAGACCCTGTTGGGAAGAGCAGTAATGCAGTAGGTGGAAGTTCAGGTGATGGCACTGGTATCTCTCAGGGAAAGTGGGATGAAGACACAGTAGGTTCAAACAAACAGGCAGCTACAGGATGGACCTCAAACTTAGCAGTTGGAGCATCAAAAGAGGATGGGAGAGAGATCTCTGAGGTAAGAATGGATAGTTTACAGGACTCTTCAATGCTTGCAAACAGTGTGGGATCAAGAGAAGACAATCAGAAAGCAGGAGATGGCTGGAATGGGTCAGAGAAAGAATCGACTGGTAGAGAAAGCAATGAAGATGGGAAGCAAGCCCACAATCTGGTTCAAAGTCCCTCCGGACGTCAGGCCCTTCACCCAGAAGAAGCCTTGCAGAGCATGATCAATCGAACTAACCTGGATCCTAAAGTGCTGTGCAACACGGGATGGGGCAAGACCCAGATCAAGCAGAACGTTGCCTGGAATTTCGAGGGCGACAGTGGGAACGTTGGTTGGGATGCTGAAGCGCACACAGACCGAAGTAAAGAGGGCCGGAGGAATGCAGGTGATCTTTCCGCTCCAAAATGCAGAAGCAGGAGGTTAGACAGGTGGGTCGAGCTCAAGGGTGACAGGACATGGAGAAACAAGTGTTGGGATTGGCCGCAAAGGGAGTGGTTGGGGAGAAGACCAGGAGGTTGAAGATACAGGCAGGAGGGAAGGAAAGGAATGGAAACAGGGTGGTGGAAGTGAGTGGACGCCATTGCCCGAGGGTGGAGGCTGGAAGGAAGAGAGAGGCAGTGATAGCAAGAATCAGGATGAGGACATCCCGGAAGAGTCGGGACAGCGGAGTGGAGGCTGGGGAGGTAACGGGGGCGGCAGTGTCAAACAGCACCAGGGATGGGGCGAGAAGCTTCTTCCATCACCGATACCAAACAAACAAACAGCACTTAAAACCCAAAATCAACAACCGCAGCAGCAATCGCAGACCCAGCAGCAAATGCCGGGATATCCAAAGGCCTTGCAGGACAGGGGTCGTCCAGGAGAGCTGGATGACCAGGGCAAAGGATCCGGGTGGAGCTGTGGGCCAATCCCTCAGATGCCTTCAGTTGTAGAGCCGAGTGGGTGGGATGAACCCTCGCCTCAGTCCATCAACCGGAAGATTGAAATCGATGATGGCACGTCTGCTTGGGGCGATCCGTCACGCTACAGCAGCAAGAACGTCAATCTGTGGGATAAGAACAGTGCACCGGCCCAACAGCAGCCGTCTGGAAGACCGCCTGGAACCGCATCGAAGAACTCTGGTAAGAAGGCTGCAGTTCATATTGAGTCGATTAAACCATTTTGAACCAGAAACATCCCTTTTATTGAAACATTTACACTTTCTAGCTCCTGCAACATGGGCACGCAGCAGTGGTCCCACTGAACCATCTGTGGACAGTGCCACGGCTTCTTGGGGGAAATCGTTTGATGCACCAAGTGGCTGGGGGGAATCGAGTGAGCCAGGGAAAGGTGGAGGATGGGGAAACTCCCATTCCCATTCTGTTAAGCCTGGTAATAGCCTATCCAAGTACACATGCCCTTTACATACTGCCAATCCGCTGTTTTCCCATGGAATTGTGCTACTTTTAAACTGTTGCCATGTGTTAAAGAGTGACATTTTCCCAAAAATAATTTTTTACTGAAATATTTGACTGAATATTTCTTTTTTAGCACAGTTTCAATATTGGTATAAAATTAATTGGGTAGAGTAAGGATAATTTTTTTTTAGCTCTTTTATGAAAACTTAAAGGAAAACTGTAACTTTAATTGCAACTAGTGTAAATCTAAGTATAATGTTCTTGATTATTTGTTGCATTAACGGGAACAAGGTGGAACACTTCCACTGTGTAATTTGTGCTAATTTTCATATACATTCTCTTCAGGTTCAAAGTCTATGCAAGAGGGGTGGGGTGATGAAAGCTCAAATGCATCCCGTCACTCCAGCTGGGAGGAAGAGGATGGTGGTGGTGGTGTTGGTGTTTGGGGAAATCGGGGATCCCAAAGTAACACATACAACTCTGGCGGCTGGGGGCAAGGCCAGGGGGCCAGGAGACTCAACACTAAGGTATGTTTAAGCTCTTCATAGCCAGATCTTTTGACCTCACCAAGACTAAAGGAAAACATTTGACTTCTAAGAACCACAAACCTTAACATTCCCAACCCTCTCTCCTTTGGTTTGTCCCCCAGAGCCCCCTTAAAGGTAACAGTGGGGACTCGTGGGCATCTCCTGTGACTCGGCAGTTCTCAAACATGGGCGTTACGGTAAGCTAGTCCTTGCCTCTGTGTTGATTTGTTCTTGTGTGATGCTGCAGAGCTGTATAAATATGCTGATTGTTTATGTCAGGATGAAGACTCCAGTATGGGTCACGATAGACATGACAGGAGAGGAATGAATGACGGTGAGATGCGGAGAGGCGGCAGGACTGGGGGAGCTTTCCGCTCACAGACTTCCAAAGAGATGCCATGTGGGGAGACCGGACCTTACCTGGACAAGGTACTGAGACTCTTCCAACGCCATCTTCACTGAAGGAGAAAGAAAATTGTATTTAATAACAGAGATCGCATGACATATAAATGCATTCTTGAGAAGGAAGAACAACTGAACTTGTTCCAGGCCTAAGTGACCCTCGAGCACTTGAGGTTTTGATATCAAATTTGACCCCAATTATTTTCTTAGTCTATGCCACTGGTCTTATTTTTGATTTATTTATTTATTTTAGTCAACATATTGTAAATGATTCATCCCGGTTACCTAATCTTTAAAGAAAATGTCTTAACTTGCTCTTCCCGTGATAAGCTAACTCAACGTCTATGATGTATCTGCAGTGCTACTCACTTTTCACAAGACAATAACCAATGGCAAAATTATTATTTTTTTGTCTAATTTTACAAGCAGTTTCAGTTGGAAATGCGTCATAATACGGAAATCCATTGTAGCTTCTGTTTTTTTATATGGACTAAGGCTCAATCTGAAATTGCATACTTGAGTAGGTACCTATTTTGAATATGTAATTACTACACATCCGATAAAAAAAAGTTTGTTCTATATTGTTTTAATGTGTGTTGTCTGGATGTACTACACTGTCATATGACCTACTAGCATCAGTTGCCATTCATAACTCCTCTCCCGTGGCCTCATGGGATTCAGAATCTCGCCTGTCGTATTAGGTAATCAGTGTACTTTTTGCCTACTCTTTTATGAGTACTGTGAATTCATGCTACTCATCCGAAATGTTTTTAATCTACTGTTTAGTAGGCAAGTATGCTATTTCAAATGCAGCCTAAGTACCTTTTAGGTACCTTTGTTTAGGGTGCCATTTGGGACAAGGCCTAAGTACCTTTCTCAAGGGTACAATGGGTCCATAGGTAGATTTTCACAGACTTGAAAAAACCTTATAAAGCCCTAATCTTGATCTCTTCTTTGCTGTTGTTTTGAAGGTCGGGGGTCATAATATGTATGGCAGTGGTGGGATTCCTCCAATGAGAGGGATGCATCAGGCTGGTGTGCACCCCTTAAACCCTTCCCCCGGGATACGAGCACAAGTGCCTCCCCAGTTCCTGCCACCTCAGGTCAGTTTGTGTTTTTGGTTTTAGCACTGTATAAATGGATGTTTATTATTAGCTCACGGTTCCTCCATGTTTCGGCAGGTTCCTGGCCGATGCTGAAGCCAATGGCGCCCCCTGGTGGGGGGATGTTCCCTCCACAACTCTCTCCCCAGCAAATCGCCATGCTCAGTGGCATTCATCCACACATGCAGCAGTTCCAGCTGGTAGGCATCACATTTTGGCCCTGCAAAATAACATATGTTTAATAAGCGTTATTGTAACGTTTTATATGCGTTCCTTGTCCCAGGCCTGTCAGCTTATTCTGCAACAACAACAACAACAGCAACAGCAGCAGTTTCTGAATCAGAGGAAGTTTCCTCCTCCTGTAAGACAACAGCACGACCCGCAGCAGGTACAGCGTTACCGCTCACCCAGATGTTAGCACAGCGCCCCCTACTGAATTATCCAAAGAACTGCACAGTGCCCTCTACTGACTCAACCCTATAAAGCCTGCTGGATCATATTTGAAATGCAAATGTCTAAGGCCTCTAATGGCGCTTTTCCATTACCAGTACCGGCTCGGCTCGGCTCGGCTCGCTTTTCGCTCCGTTTTCCATTGCAGATAGTACCTCCACAATAGTACCTGGTCGTCATAGCGACGCCGCAGGAAACTGCCGTGACTTAATCTTTTACGGGAGACGCGCGAGACACACCCGCTACCCACACACACACAGGACAATGGAGGAAATCGAGTGTATGCTGTTTTTGGATGTTTTTGTTTTTGTTTTTGCTGTTTTTTATTCAGGATACTCCGTCTGGCGCGTGCAATGATGATGCAGTGAATAGTGACGATTCTCTCTGACCAATCAGCAGTCTGCTGTGTTTTCACGTCACATTTTAGTATCGCCTCAGCTCGCTCAGAACCTCGCCGGAGGTGGTACGAAAAAAAGTACCTGGAAGCAGGTACAGGTACAACTTTTACACAGTGGAAAACCAAACAGAGCCGAGGCGAGCCGAGGCGAGCTGGTACTGTGTAGTGGAAAAGCGCCATAAATTAACATGATCAAAACTTTGCGAAAAACCTACATGCCTTCTGTCGTCTGATTGATAGTTTAGACTTGTTTAGCGAGTAAAGGCTTTTAGTATAATTGTACAAACGTCCACCTTAAGTTTGTGTTCATTGCTGTGAAAGCTGCACTGATTTTTATCAAGTACACGTAAGGTTAGCTTTTATATTGTTAGTAATATTTCAGGATGAACACTTACTGGACTGAAGCAACTCAGTTGGACTAGATTGTCCAGATATAATTTTTTAGCAGATATAGAATGATGACTGATATTAATATGGATTTTTTTGCAAGTAGTCTGTTATACTGTTATAAAGATTTCATTGATGTAAATTACATTCATCATTATTTCATCTTAATTTGTGTCCGTATAAATATCAGCAACTGCATCAAATTGCATTTTTTTGCTCAGTTTGGGCCTAACACATTTTAATTAGTTTTTTTCCCCCTTTATAAAATATCTAAAATCTATTGGAAATGGATTCACTTGAGAAGCAACACTGCATTAGATATTCAGACCTGTTTTCATAGTTTGTGTCTTTAATACGAGTGTATTTATCTTCCTGCACAGGCAGATTTTTACACCTATTTTATGTATAATCAAGTCTGCCAGTGCATTAAGACAAAATAACTGTATATTGAAGATGGAAAAAGTATATAAAGTTTTAATACCATAGTGTTGCTTGCAGAAATAAATGTATTTTGTTTTAAGGATTTTTAGATATCTGAACTGGAATGCAAGACAAAAATAAATGCTCATTAAGAAAATATATTTTGCAGAGACAGAATTGCACATTGTTTTCATGCTAAGTCTCTTTCACTAAGGTGTGTTTTCTTCATAGTTGGCGCGGATCATGGCTATCCTACAGCAGCAGCAGGGGGTCGGAGGGCCCAAACTCTCTCCGTCCCCCATGGGAGGACACATCCCCAAACACCCAGATGCGCACCTCCATCACCTGGGCATGAACGCTCACAAGCAGCCTGATGTGCCAATGCATTCGGCCATGGGAGGATCTGAGCTGCACAGCAAGGTCCAGCTGCGTTCACAGGTGAGGACCGGTCAGACTTCTTTAACTGGAAAGTGTGTTTATGGGAATGTCCTTCTTTAAATGAGAATTTTCAATGGTTTCAATCCTTCCCCCGGGTCATTTTGACCCGGAATTTTTTTGTGAAATATTTTTAAAAATTGAGTGTTCATCAGAGGTGTCCAAGACCCCATGACTTTTGTCGCATTTGAACCACGAACACACGCACAAAAAAGGTAATGAATTTGAGCAGTTTTGTGGTTGAAATAAAAAAAAGGAACAAATCCTTCCCCCCCTTATGAATGAATGGAATGTGAGGACAAACCTAAAAATGCTCAAAATTCAAACTAAAAATGCTAAAACTTTACCAAAAAAACTATTTTATAATGTCTACATGTGTATCTGAATGCATACTGAAGTGAAACTGACTTTAGACCTTTAGGACCCAGTGGACCAGCTCATATGCTCCATTTAGAGCTATTCGCCATCTAGTGGCTAGAGTCATGAAATATCATGTTATCAGACAAGACACCCAATATAAGATATTTTGAGCTGAATTAAAAGGTGTGAGTTATTTTGAATTTAAGTTGAAAGAATGTGAGGAATGTGCTTCTTAATTACTATTTATTTATTTATTTATTTATTTATTATTTATTTATTTATTAAATCTAGTAATTTTAAAGGTAAATAAAATAAAAAATAACAAAAAATCTCCAAACAAATTGCATTAAAAAATTGAAAAAATATGATCAAAATGAAATAAAATAAGCTTTCTAGACAAAATAAAAAATCTATATAATTTTAGGGCTTCGGGTCATTTAGACCCGCGAGGGGAGGATTTGTTACAAAACGCGAGGTTGAGAAATCTCGTAAGTAAATTTTCATCTGCCTGTGTCAGGTTTTGCGAGCGGATCTGATCTGGACTCTATGATGAGTTCTCCTGCTGGATTGAAGGATGGAGGTGGGTCTCAGTCTCGATTTAAGTGGATGATGGATGGGAACAGTCTGACGCCCTCCCCGCCAGACAAACACTACACAACGGTACATTACTACATACACATATGCACTGAATGTAGAGCCCTGGATTCGCTCTTAAACGGAATAGCGGAATCCAGTCATACAAATAGAGTTTACTGAATGTCACAGAATTCTGGATGAATAATTAAAACGCTGTGCACTTGATCACCTGACGATCTGGATCAGCTCTTCACTACAACCCGCCAAAATAAACGTTCGGTTTAACTTTAAAGAAATGATGACAGACGTTTTACTGTTGTACAGTACAGTGCACTTCTCAGAGTGAATAGGGTGTTCACAGATCCTTAAAAAGTAAAAAATGTCTCAAATTCCTTAAAGTAAAAATAAGTCCTTGTCTTAAATCCACTTTTTAAATGACTTAAAAATGCAACCAAACTGACACAGTTGTAAAGATTTTCGCTCGTTGCTTTTTGAAATCGTAAAATCGGTCTCATTATAATTATACTTAACTATATTACTCTTATTATTATATTTTTATTGAATATTTTCTTCTTTTAAAAACTTCTTTAAATGGTATTTAAAAAAGTATTAAATTTGAAGTACTTATACCTACAAATACCCTGGTAATAATAAAAAAATTCCATAAAATAATTTTTTATGGAATATTACTCAATATCGTCCATAAACCTCTGTTGAATGTGCAGTGCTTGGTTTGAATTATTAAAATTTCACTTGACTTTTAAAGCGATTAATGGAATTGTTAGTTTTAACTATGGTTTTTGAATCATTAAAACGGAATGCAGAATAAATTAAAACGGAACGCACAGAATTTGTGGGAAATAAACTGATGTCACGGGCTCCTGTAAATGTGTGTTAACTCAGTGTGTGTGTGTGTGTTCAGGGCCGGTGAAGCTGCCCGGCAGTGGCTCGTTCTCTCAGTTTGACGTGTTGGGCGGCGGCTGGCACAGAAGCACAGCTGGGAAAATGGACACGCCTCCTGCAAACCCCACCTGGCCTCCAGGTAACTCTCTTTATTACTGACTCCCCTGCTTTGAATCAGTCAAATTATTCGGCTGTCTTGACTTGCCTCACCCTAACATCGGATTTATAGGCATTTCATTCAAAACGATGTTTTAAAAAGTTTTTTAAGTCTCTTCTGCTCACCAAGGCTCAGTTTATTTGATGAAAAATACAGTAAAACTAAAATATCTGTTTTCTTTGTGAATATATATATATATATCTATATCTATATCTATCTATAGTGTAATGTATTCCTGTGATCAAAGCTGAATTTTCAGCATCATTACTCAAGTCACATGATCCTTCAGAAAGCATTCTAACATGATGATTTGATGATCAAAAAACATTTCTGATTATTATCAGTTTTGAGCAGAACAGATGAACCGCAAACCGCTTGACGTTTACCCCTGGGAATTGGTTTCAGTCTGAATAGTATAGTAGTATATAGTACAATTTTTTTGTACGACTGGCTTGACAGGAGTTATTCAGTTAAAATCGTTATTTTAAAAGAGTCTGTCTCAGATGCAGTGGTCTTTTCCCATTATAAAAATGTAAAAATCCCATTATAGCCCATAAGAGTCAGTCAGTCGCAAATGTCTAGTTGGGTTGATGTAGCAAGGACATCTTAATAAACTGTTTATCGTCTGTGTTATTACTTCCTCATCATTGCATTCAGCTCAGCTTGACGTCTGATATTATATGAAAGGGTTGTCACAGGTCCTTGAAAAGCCTTAAATTTGATGTTAAAGACCCTGCAGATCACATGTATTTACTGTCTGTCTCAGAGTTTCAGCCGGGCGTCCCGTGGAAGGGCGTCCAGAGCCCTGAGCCCGAGCCTGACCCCTACATGACCCCTGCGGGAATGATGGGATCCGCCGTGCTCGCTGACACAGAACATCATCTGCTGCAAGACAACACAGGTGCTGAGTCAGAGAGGGTTCGCCTTAACCAGGCTATGTATTTACCATGTTAGAGCAGATCTGTGACCCACATTAAGTGTGTTTGATTCAAATGTACCAGATAGACTAGAGATCGACCAGCACCAACTGTATGTTTGGCTTTTCTCTCAAAATATGACGGATATCTGATTTATTTAAGCATCACATACAAAAGCACTCTGGCAGGTCTCCACACTAATGAAGAACTTGGAATTTGGTATTAAGTTTAATTTAAAAATGTGTTGCTAATGTTTAAATACAGAATTTGTATTATTATGTAACTCAAAATTATATATAAAATAGAAAATATTGATTTAATCTAGTTTAAAAATAGTATTATTTTTTATATATATAATTTGCCCTAACATGAAATAATAGTTTCATATATTAATATATTCAGAGGCCCAATGCTGATATTTATATGGACAAAAGGATGAAAATCTGATGCTTGTGATATAAATCAATGAGATCTTTATAGCAGTCAAGTCAAGTATATTTGTATAGCGCTTTTCACAATACAGATTGTATCAAAGCAGCTTCACAGTATTAAATTAAAATAATACAACAAAGTTTGTTTCAACAGGAATTTATTGATTGATAAAATTAAATATCCCCAAAATATCCCCAACTGAGCAAGCCAAAGGCAACAGTGGAAAGGAACCGAAAAACTTCATCAAGTGGCCTAATGGTGTCCTAAAACTCCATCAGGTGACCTAATGGAGAAAAAAAAACCTTGGGAGAACCCAGGCTCAGTCGGGGGCCAGTTCTCCTCTGGCACTTATGAGCTATGACTCTGTTGCATATATATATATAACATATACTATAAACAACATTAAAAGCTTGATTTTCACCACAGGGGGACTTTAAAACATATAATGCAGTGCAATTTAATAATGATTGATAGATGAACTAATAAACCTTCCTCAAAAGCCTGATGATCATAATTTAGACTTGTGTATTTTCTATAAAATGATGTCTGGATAATCAAGTAAACTAAAGTTGCTTCAGTCCAGTTAAAAGTTATAAATAAATAAGTTATTCTAATGTTAACGATAAAAATCAGTGCAGATTTCACAGAAAAGAGAGACAAGCTGAAAGTGGACGTTTGTACAATCACACTAAAATACCTTTTAATATATATTTTAGATGTTGATCACGTAGAGGCCTTATAAATGTGACTTGCTGTGCCTAAATAAGTCTGACTCTGTGTGTTTTCCAGGGTCAAACTCTCTGAGCACCTGTATGCCTTCACCTGGTGCCTGGCCGTACAGTGCCTCAGAAACGCCCCTCTCTGCACACGGGACAGGTAACGCCTCAATACCATCCCAACTATGTTTATTAAGAGTGAGATGTTTATTAAGTCCCCCTGTGGTGAAAATCAGGTTTCTTAATATTGTTTATATTTCTGTGTGGTGTTTTTTAATATGCTTTAAGACAAACTCTGTGTAAAATCATAAGTCAACACCATTGCTGAGTATTTTCTCCTTAAAACGGCAGTGAACCAAAAACACGGTTTGAAATCGCTGGTGTTTCTGACGTCACAAACTACCTTGTAACCAATCAGATCAACGTGTGATCGTCAACGAGTGGATCTCTGAGCTGCTGTGAGTGAGTGGAGGCGGGGCTCATTTGCATATTCATAGAACCGCATATACTAAATAAGGCGATTTTGTAGAGTTACATTCAAGATATTTTAAGACATGAAGAATTTATTAAAAGGAAAAAACGATTTTGGTGATCAAAGATGAGTTTTAAAGGTGCATTGTGTAATATTTAGGAGGTCTGTTGACAGAAATGCAATATCACATACATAACTGTTTTCAGTGGTGTATAAAGACCTTACTAATGAACCATTATGTTCTAGATGCACTAGATGCCGCAAAAAATGAAAATGTAAAAATGTAACTTTTTCACTCTACTACAGCATATAAATACCATATGTTTGCAGATATTTAGGAAACATGCCAAGTTCACATACTCGTTTCTCTGAAAAACACTTCTACAGCCAGTTGATTTACTTTGAAATGTGCGTTTCCAGGCTGGAATGTGTGTTATTGTTTTGGTCTGTGATACTGCACGTTGCCAGTTTGTCAATTTTCATTGTCCATAATGCGCTCGTTCCTCTTCCGTGTGCTCAAACTGGCAACCCGTGTGAGCGCCGTCCAGTCTGAGGAGCAGGAGGCGGGAGAAACGACGATTTCCGATATTTTAAATTCGACTGCAGTACCTATTTCGACCACTATCGTTCTTAGAGACTGCACCTTTAAGGGATGAAATTATTGACTACAGGGGGACTTTAAGCCTTTTGAATTGCTGAGACATCTGGTAATATTTCAATAACATTTCCAGCTAAATACTCCGAGCTGAAGTCCAGTTGGCCGCCGGAGCCCATTGGACATGGGAAGTCGTGGCGAACCAATCGGAGCACTTCTCACCTGCCCCGTCCCCCGCCGGGCCTCAGCAGTCAGAAGCAGGCGTGGTCGGGGGAGGGGCCTCGGATGCCCCGGGCCTGGGGAGGCGGAGCCAGCGGCCCGGACTCGCCCTTTAAATCAGGTACTGCAGACACACACAATCATCATACGCGAGCAACGGACCCGCGTGAAGCTCAACCTGTTCATGTTCATCGTGTTCTTCAGAGTGGAGCGACGGAGGAGCGTCGGCGGGAAAATCATGGCTGTTACTGAGGAACCTCACGCCACAGGTACAGCGGAGTTTATTCGGTCAAAAATACAGCGGAAACTGGGAAATATTATCGCAATGTCAAACAGCTGTTCTCTATGTGAATATGTGTTAAACTCATAGCTAAACAAAATATGGACGTAGTGAGAACATTTTTGAAGCCCAATGTGGGTGGAGCCGGCCGTCCCATCTTGACAGCGTCACTCCCGGATAAACGAAACTGGGCAAAGATGCGGATTAGCTGAGGTGACGTGACGCTAACAGACAGCAGACAAACGGCTTGTAGTAACTCAGCGGCAATCCACCTGTCACTCAAGTGGCCACGCCCTTAATTATGCAGAACTTTAAGGCTTAATATAATTTAAACGGATGAGTTATAAAGAAATTCACCCCCTCACAGTTGTCATGAAGGGCAAAATTAGCTATATAGACCAAAAGCACTTTTTGCACCAGGCTTCTTTTTTTTCTGCTGTAAAGTTGGTCATTTTAACATGGGGGTTATAGGATTCACTCTCTTTTGCAGCCGGTCTCTAGTGGCCAGTCGATGAATTGCAGTTCCATGTTGGATACAAGAGAGAGAGCAGAAGGTTGCCGTTTGGTTAAACTGTAATTTATTCCTGTGATCAAACTAATCAAAGACTAATCAAAACTAATCACCAGTCTTCAGTGTCACATGATCCCTCAGAAATCATTCTGATATGATGATTTCTGAGTAATGATGCTGAAAATTCAGCTTTGATCACAGGAATAAATAATTTTTTTCTATATATTCACATAGAAAACAACTTTTTTACATAGTTATACTATTTCACTGTTTTTCCTGTATTTTTGATCAATAAATAAATGCAGCCTTGGTGAGCAGAAGAGGCTTCTTTCACAAACATTAAATAAATCTTACTGACCCCAAACTTTTTTAGCGACAGTGTGTCTCTGAATCAGTTGGCGCTTCATGCGAATCAGTTTGAAGATTTTTGACTGTATTTTGAGTGTATTTGTCAGTATGTTTACAGTTAAGCACCACAGTTGAGGTGTGTTCACGTGTGTGCAGATCGACGGCTCGACACTGAGGACCATCTGTCTGCAGCACGGCCCCCTGCTGACCTTTCACCTCGGCCTGACGCAGGGCAGCGCCCTGATCCGCTACGCAGCCCTCATGAGGCCGCCAAAGCCCAGAGCGCACTGCATATGTGAGTCACACACACACACACCTCACACTCACTCACGCACGCACATACATACATGCACTCTCTCACACACACTAACTCACACTCTCACTCAGTCACACACACACACTCACTCGCACGCACGCACTCAGACACACACTCACGCACGCTCATGCACGCACTCTCACACACGCGCACACACACACTAACTCTCACTTACACAGTCAAACACACTCAGTCACTCACACACACTCACTCACTGACACACTAACTCACACACACACACACACACTCACTCACTGACACTAACTCACACACTCACTCACTGACACACACTCTCACTCACACACACTCACTCACTGACACTCACTCACTGACACACTCACTCACACACACTCACTCGCTCACTCACTGACACACTCACTCACTGACACACTCACTCACTGACACACTCACTCACTGACACACTCACTCGCTCACTCACTCACACACTCACTGACACATGCACTCACTCACTCACACACTCACTCATTCACACTCACTCTCACACTCTTACTCTCACAGTAATTTAATTAAATTTTCCACATGAAGTGACTTTGATCTTGTGTTCATGTTCAGGTGCGTTCTGGGAAACACCACCATCGTGGCGGAGTTCATGAGCGAGGAGGATGTCATGCGTTACTTCACACATTCCCAGAGCGTGGGGGGGGCGGGGCCAGCGGAGGGCTCGTCTGACTCCGCCCCTCGAGAGGGCGAGCGGCCCGCGGGAGGGGGTGCGGGCGGAGACTGGCAGGGGCTCGACGTGTCCACCGGATCCGAAACGCCAGGACTCGCCCTCCTCAGCCAATGGAGCAACAGCACCGGGGAGGGGTCGGGGAAAGGGGTCTGGGGGGGCGTGGCTCCCGGTTACCACGGCGGCAGCCTATGGGGCGCACCTCAGTTAGAGGACGGCTCGGCCGGGTTGTTGCCAGGCAACCTGCTTGGAGGCGGGACTGACAGTTTTGATTGACAGTAATTGAGAAACTGGTACATGGAGTTTAAAGTGTGTCGTAACGGCATCAAACTGCAAAATAATGATTGTTACCAAACATGTGGAAGCCCAACGCTTTATTATAATTTTTCCGTGAAGTTTTCGCAAAGACAAGGGATGAACCTCATGATAACATCTTAGTGTAACCCGAAACAAGAATTTTGCCCTGTGACATTGTTTGTAATGAAAACCAATCATCTAATTCTCATTACCATAATATATTTGGATGTTTCATGGTTCTACATCGTAATTATTCCCAAATGTTTTGTTTTTGTTTTTTTTGCTGTATTATATGTTGTACATACAGCAATAGTTTATTTTAACGTAATTAATTAATTAAAATGTATAATAAAAATAATAGTATTTAAATCAATACATTTAAAGCATAAATTAAAGGCAGCATTAACGAATACCACCGTGATGGATAAAATACTAGCTGAATGATGTCACATCGCAAAACAAAGTATGTATGCATCAATCACATATCTATATGAAAACTTAAACATATTCTCCAGGTATATTTTGATTTACTGAGTGAAAAACAAGTCATCTAACGCACGGCTTCTGTATGTCGTCATTGTTTTTGCAGTTGTTTCTGGTGGAGCTGATTTCACACGCCGCAGCTTTAAGACAAGCACACACACACACACTCACATCCAGAGCTGCATTTCCACACACACACTGGACGTGTTGACAGGCTTTCATATCCAGTGAGATGTTAAACACACACACACACACAGGTGCAGTGCGAGCGCAGTGGGATTTGCTTACAGACATTCTCGTCTTTGCCAGAGTTAAGCTATCATGTATTTGAATGCAGGGACTGTTTCTAAAGGCCTTCTTTCACACACACTGCTCAACTTGAACAGCCGATGTAAATTTGATGTTGCGCTGGCACACGCAGACCGTTTTAATGCTTCGACAGTGGATTTCTTAAGTTCGTTCGAGCGCGAGAGCATTTGAAGCCGGTCGATGCGTGAAACTCGCCCCAAACAGGCCACATTTCACTCCAGAATCAAGTCAAAATCAAAAGAAAAACTATTTTTAGGACCAGTTTACAATTGTGATGTTATTTTCGTGATGATTGAGCACATTTACTCTCACATTCTCATTATTGTAATGCAAATGGTTGTCAGTTATATTTAACAGTGACGGTAATATTTACTATATTGCAGTGAAAAAATACTGGTATCATGATGCATAGACACTTTAAATAATTTAAATAATGACATTTGTCTGCAAGATAGTAATGAGAATTTGGGAAGAAGTGTTTAATAGTTGCAAAACTATCGTTTGCTTGAGCGTGATGTTTCGTTTCAGCGCAAGAGTATTTGAAGCTGGTAAGATGCGTAAAACTTGTGAACATTTTAAAGAAAACAACCTATTTTTATGAGCAATTAACATTTTTTTTGTGATATTTGCATATGGCAGCTGGTTTCCGCCATGGAATAAAAAAGGTACTTGTGACTTTATCTCACCATTCAAACTTTCCTCAGAACTGCGATACATACATACATTTGCAACTGCGAGTTAAAAAGTAAATTGTGACTTTTTTCCCCTCAGAATTGGACTCTATAACTCGTAATTGTGAGTTAACATCACCACTATGAGTCAGAATTGAGGGATATAAATTCGCAATTGTGAAAAAAGTCAGAATTGCTGGATGTAAACTAGCAATAGCGAGAAAAAAAGTTTAAATTGTGAGATGAAAAAGTCGCAATTGTGGAAAAGAGTCAGAATTGAGGGATACAAATTCGTAATTGTGAAAAGTCAAAATTGCGGGATGTAAACTCGCAATAGCCAGAAAAAAAGTTGAAAATGTGAGAATAAAAAGTCGCAATTGTGGAAAAAAGTCGAAATTGTGTTTTTTTTACACAATTGCGAGATAACATTTTTTTTTACATTTGTATTATTATTATTATTATTATTTTATTGTTTTCAAATTGTGAGTTTATACACTGCTATTCTGACTTATTTGTATCTGGCAAGTTTGTATCTGGCAATTCAGTATTTTTGCGCCGCTATTTTTTTAGCGAGAAAAAAGTCATTGCATAACATAAACGCAATTGTGAGATAAAAATTGTGATTAACTTTTAGTTTTTTTTATTCTGTGGTGGAAAAAAGCTTACGTAATTTCTTGACTGTGATTTACTCGCACATTTTCAGTGTGACGCAAAAAGTTGTTTTTGATATCCTTGTTATTCACAATGGCGAATCTCGTTACATTCTCACTACTGTAACGGTAGTAGTTACTATATCACAATGAAAAGTTCTGTAATGCAATCAGATTTGATTTAAATCCACTAGTTTCATGATGCATTAACACTTTACAGTTTAAATAATGCCATTTTGTTAGAAATGAGCAATAGTTGCTATAGAAACTATCATCATGATGATAAAGTTTTTACGCGGTCCTAAAAATAGGATTACATTTTCCTCACACAAAACGTAATTTCCTTGCGATCCCGGTGTGAAATGTTGCGATGTTTTGCGAGATTCGCGCAGATTCTGTTTCTTTTCTATCCAGCGCGGCGGCGTTCCTGTGAATTTTGTGCAACTTAAACGCATCTGTACTCGTACTGACCTTCCACTGTTCCCTTCTTTATCTGTTCGTCAGGTTTGCTGTTACATTTATACGATTCGTACGCTGTTTTTTGCTATGGCATATACCAGTTATCTTCAGAGACTTTCAAGTGTGTTGGACGGACTGACGGCGTCTATAATGCGTGTATGTGTGCACTTTACTGTTTTTGTCTGTGTTTGTGTGCGGCTGTACATTGTTAACTGTGCACTATACACTGCTGGTTGTGTTTTACAAACGTTGGCATTAGCGGGTTTCTGCGATTGGCGTTTCTTTGGTTGTTTTTTAAGCGTACTCATGTAGCCTTTTTGTATTGGCTGAACTGCAATAATAATGATTCTACAAGCATTTTTAAGACACAAACGTGTGACGGCGTTTCTGCCAAACTTATCCGCCTGTCCAGAGTTTACAAACAGCTGAAAGACATGTGTTTATATGTGTCTGTATTGTTGTTTTGTTTTAAATTAAGACTTTAACACTCCTTTCAGTGTTTAATTTTTTTGAGATTTTACAGAGGAAGAAAAGTGAAGAGTTTATTTAAATAAAAGTGACATATGCAGCTGTTATAAAGATTTTTTTTTTTTGTGGTTTCTGGACTCTTATTTTGTCGCTCAGCTCGGCTGTAAACCCGTCAGTGTGTTTAGAGGGAAGTTTACAGGTTATAATTGTATTTCCAGTTACTCTTTTTTTTTTTTTTTTATCTGGGTAACACTTAGTTTACAATGAGGTCCTAATTAGCAATATATTTTTACAGCTTTTTTTTAACCTTTGTTGATTTTAGTTAATCAAATGTTTGTTAGTTCACACTGCGTTAACTAATGTTAACAGATACAACTTTTGACCCTAATAGTAAATGTTGAGATTATAACATTAATAAAGATCAATAGTATTGTTAATTATAATTTTTTTGTTAGCATAAAAAAAAAAAAATATGGTAAAGTGTTACTAAACTCTTTTGAGTAACCTGTTTTTAACAATCACTTAAACAAAAATTAAAGTACATTAAATGCATTCATATCTTTCCACACTGATAAAGATGATTCTGTGCTACAGAAGAAAAAAAAAAAGAAAAAAAAAAAGTGATTTATACAGTCAAATCTTTCCCCACGGAAAAAAAGTGATTTATACATGGGAAAAAAAAAAAAAAAAAAAAAAAAAGTGATTTATACATGGAATTTTTTTTTTTAATTTTAAGAATTCTAGAATTTAAAAAACAAAGTAAATTATATATTAGTGCTCAACTCAAGCTTGTAGAAATTAAAGCGTAAATATCAATGATATAAAGTTATGTGAAACCTTCTCAACTTTGCTGATACTGGTGTTCCCATCATGCACTAGGGCATGAATGATTAATGAGTAATTAATTATGAATAATTATTTAATTTTTTTTCACTATTTTCCAGCTGTTTTTACACTGTTGTATCATTGCTTTTGATGATAGGTTTTGTAACTTGCTGTTTTATGACATCTGAAGTTCATTTTCTACTCAAAAACGATCTATCGAATGTTACCATCATTGTGTATTGTGTTCGTGTTAGTGCTGCATTACTTCTATATACAGAAATTGAATCTACACGATATCTATTGTATTATTTAAAACGATCACTTTAAAAGCATGGTTTATTCAATCTTGAATTATTTGAGTAAAAAGTTAATTTTGTTACATTTAGTTAACTTAGTTAATGTAGATCTTAGTAGATTAGTAACTTGGTAGATTTTACTTAAATATATTTAAGTTTTTTTAATTTCACATGTAGAATTAAGTATTATTTACTTCATTGCTTCATGAATGTTAAGTTCAATAGTAAGTAGATTTGACTTGATAATAGCAGGTAAGTTGTACAGAGCAGTAGCAGTAAAATTTTGTTAGAACTGTATCAAGTAAATACTACAAGGTTTTTTTCAGTGCATATACAGTGTGAAACTGGATTATTTGGACTAATAACAGATTAATCTCAGCTCAGCTTTTAACATGTCTGTATGGGTTTAATTCAGTCATGTTTCACTGTTAAGCAACTTTACAGAAATTCATAATGTTAATATTTATTATAGTATTATAATGTCTTAATAGCCACATTGAGCAGTTTAGAGCCGAAGTGATAGCCTATAGTTTGCATTTGTAAAATTAACCATGGTTTAACCCCAAATAAAGCCAAAAAAACCATGGTTATTGTAGTTAAACCATGGTAACCAAAAATGAACCATGGTTTTGCTGCACTAACCATAGTTTAACCATGGCATTTGTAGTAAAACTAAATCAATCCCTTTCGTAATTAAGGGTGGAGACTAAACCACCAACCAAACGCTATTAAAAGAGTTTAAAAATGACATACAAAAGTCCCGTTTTAGTGTACAATTTGACACAATTTATTTAGTCTACTAACCTGATTGTATAGACACTGATACTGTGCATTCATGTCTGCAGGAGCTGATTATCTGTTCCGCAATATGTAATGCGTGTTAATGACTTATTAATGAATGTCATTATGATGCGTCGCCTGGCGGGCGCGCGAGCGTCGCTGCGGTCCCGATGACGTCACGGGGAGCGAGCGAGCGTCAGTGGACGGACGGAGCGATCGCGGAGCAACATCATGCGGGGTTTCGCGACCTGAGAGCTGCAGATGAGCGGTATACACTGAATAACGGAGTGTGATAGGAGATCTGGATGAAATCAGAATCAGCTGTAGAAAAACATCAGCGCATCCGCACGCGACGCGACGCGACACACCGCAGCGCTCGCGCATCATCATCCTCATCCATCAAACGGATCGCGAACATCAGAAGCGCTCGGTCTCGTTTAAATCAGTATCCATAGAGAGGCAGAAGTGTTTTAGCGCTGATCTCTGATTTATTCTTTCGCGTATCAGTGATCAGATCTCCTGGAAACACTCATCAGTGAGATGAAGTAACGTAAGTGCTGTTTAACGGTTAGTTGGTGGACAGAAACAGGTTTATCGGTCAAACTGAAGAAGGCCTGGTCGCTCTGTCTTCATGTTGATCTCATTCTGATATTTAAAAATACTAAGAGCTTTTTTATATGCGTAAAGATTGATATTACACAAATATTATTTGATATTACCACGTTCTTGGGCGTAGAAGTAGCCTATTGTGTAGCTTGTATCAGGGTATATGAATAAGATCAGATCAGTATAGGCTACTATTGAAATGTCGTCTTACCTTTTAGATTGTGTGGATGTTTTGATTTTTATGTAATTTCTTATGCTATTTAATTTATTTCCAGTAGCCTAACTCTTATAAATAAAGTAACTTTCAAATAAATTATATCATTAACATTAACGTTAGATGGTAGGCTACTTAATGTACAATGAAAGAGGTATTTACATGTCAAGTTTGACTCATATCTTTTCATATATAGTTTTAGTTTATTTTTGTATTGTTAGTTTTGGGCTATTAATAGATGAATCTCTCAGCTCATCTGTTCATCAGTCACACTAGTGTGTTGTATCAGTAACAGCAGAAACACGAGCTCAGACACGATCAGTGTTTCGGTCAGTGGTGTTGTGATGCTGCTGTCTCCAGACCCGGTTGACATGGCAACACTGAGACTATCTACTTCCTGGAAGACACACACACACCACACACACACACACACACACACACACACACACACATCACAGAGGCACACTCACACACGCACACACACACACAGGAACACTCACACACACACACACGCAACACACACACACACAGGGTTCAGATGATGTCATTGATGCTTTATCATCACTGCAGGAGGATCATCTCAAGCTTATTATTAAATCAAAGAATATCATGGTATTATTATGGTTCCAAGTGCAAAATCCATATTGTTTTAGGAGCGTTTTTGAGTCATTTAATAATTCCCCCACTGTATGCTGTCGTATGACACAGTGAACCTCTTTACTGTAGATGATTGAGTTGTTTGGTGGTCATTTGTTGTTATTAGTACTGACTCCGCCCCCTGGTGTTTGCTGTGTTCTGATTGGCTCTCGTCTGCAGATGGCTCTGCTGTGGCGGAGGGACGTGTCTATATCAAACGGCTCTCTGGTTGTCATGGCGCCGGGGCCCGGGGTGGTTACGGTGGCCCCTGAGGGTCACAACCGGACGTGGGAAACCCCAGTGGTCGCCGTGGAGACGCCCATCTTCCTCATGACCGCCGCCGCTCAGACCATCTCTGGGATCTTCACCTGGACGGCGCTGATGCTCACCTGCCAACAGGTCAAACACACACACACACACACACACACACACACACACACACACACACACACACACACACACACACACACACACACACACTTACTTATATTACTGTGTGTGTGAAACACACTCCTCCATTAAACAGACGTTACCTACCGGATTTATTACGTTTTGATTTACTATATATTTATGTGTTAAGTATATTAATTATTGCAATTAATTAATTTGATTTCAATTTCATTTATTTGATCTATTTAGATTGAATAGAACAAGTATGTGTAATATATTTTATATAATATAAATGTAATAATAATATATTATTAGATAGAAAAAATATAGTGAATGTTTACACATATATTATATTTATTGAATAATATTAATATGAATTTCAAAGCATATATATATATATATATATATATATATATATATATATATATATATATTTACAACTATAATACTAATATATTACAAATATTATTTAAATATATATATTATTCAATATAGAATAGAAAAACACGTTTATATTGCATATATTTTTATATTTATTGTATATTGAGTAATATTAATATGAAATAAATATACAATAATTTGTTTTCTTAATATCATATATACTATACTATAAATACATTCTTACAATAATATGTTGATACAGTACATTGATATATGTATAGCTATAATGTATATATTTAATTACATATTTTTTTACATATTATATATTGAATAATACCAATATAAAATAAAAGCAAAAAATTTTATATGTCTATTGCATAATTTTTCTCTTTTAATTAATATGCAACATTTATGTTATAATACAGGATAGATGGTTTTGATGATTTACGGTAACAGCATGATGTGTAACTCATGATCTATTTATTGTAACATTCACATTGCATGAAATATCAGGTGTATTTGAGGTTGTGGAGGTTCAGATGACATAATGTTGGGAACTCCTGACATAAACGAGGAGGAGGATGATGAGGAGGAGGAGGAGGAGGAGCAGTTGCTCTGGCAACAAGTGGCATGACATCAGAGAGAGGTTGCATAGCAACTGCATTCAGAACTCTCTCTCTGTGTGTGTGTCTGTGTGTGTGTGTGTGTGTGTGTGTGTGTGTGTGTGTGTGTTAGGGTTAGGGATTAGAATACACAGTTAGTACAGTAAAAAAAATAATTATTGGTTATCCGCTGAATTTACTGAAATGACCCAGTGTGTGTGTGTGTGTGTGTGTGTGTGTGTGTGTGTGTGTGTGTGTGTGTGTGTGTGTGTGTGTGTGTGTGTGTGTGTGTGTGTTTTGGTGATAAAAGCGTAACCTGCTCCACTGACACACAATCACACACAGGCGTTTAAAATTAATTCACACGTGTTTGACTTGCATATCAAACTCTTCTCTCTTAAACAGAAGCTGTGTTTCTGCTCAGTTTCTGTCATTTATTGCCATGATTGTTGTATATATATAATAAAGCATCAATATGTGAGCATGCACTTAATGAAGAATCTGATAATAAATGTAAAATAATGTGTGTGTGTCTCAGATCTACATGCACCTGCTTATTATAACACTCCTAATGAGCAGCGGCACATCGTGCGCATCCTCTTCATCGTGCCGATCTACGCCTTCGACTCGTGGCTCAGTCTGCTGTTCTTCACCAACGAGGAGTATTACGTGTACTTCGACACCGTCCGAGACTGCTACGAAGGTCAGAGCGCAAGTGTGTGTGTGTGTGTTTGTGAGGCCTTTTAAACGTCTACTCTAACTAATAAATGGATTTGACTGCACTGACACTGTCAGAAGAGAACAAGACTCGAGCTGAATATGAAACTATTATCTTCTGTACAGCTGCTTTACAGATGACATGCAATATATTGCATAATTGATGAGTTTTGCAACATTAACACTGTTATTATTAGCATCCTGTTCACTTCTGCCAAGCTGCTGTATTGAATAAAGCGCTATACACTCAAAAAATTAAGTATTTTTTCAAGATTTATGCATTTCAATTAATAGTAAAAATCCATCAAATTGAATTTAATAATAATTACATATTTTAATTGAAAAAAATTATTATCCTTACATATTGTAATTGAATAATCCCTACATAATTAAGGCGAGACACTACAGGTGAATAGGGTAAAATTTTAAAATAATAGATATCACCATGAAACTTCCTCAGTTCATTACTTACACAAGTTCATACAAAAAATGTTTTACACGTTTTTGAAATTGTTATGTTTAATTATGCAAATTAGGTATTCTCATTAAATATGTGCAATTTTACATATTTTTTCAGTAGATATATCTGAAAATATGATAAAGCCAGACGCAAAATTATTTTTTCATTTTGATTACACACAAGATGACAAAAGATGTTCAGAGGGATTTCAGGATATATGCTTTCATTACCTAGGAAATCAAAATATACTGTCCATAGCCTTAAAATATCGATTTTTCGAATTATTTTTTTATTAAAATGTCACATAAATCAGGCCAGGAATGATTTATTAACAAATCCCTCTGAACAGATCTTCAGAATACTGCTAAGTGTATAACTGGAAAGTTTGGTGTACATAGGTGCTACATAGGCTGAGATGTTTCTACTGGAGAATGACAAAAAAACGCAAAAAAATTATTTTGAGAAAACGGCAGTTAAAGATTTAAATAGCTCTAAATGAGATTTCGTCGTTAGCTTTAAATCCCCCTTTGGACATTCACGATTGGTTACTGATAGAAAGGAAATGCCCATATTTGGTTTACATAGCGTTGTGCAGGAGAATCAGAGCTTTACAACGATCCCGGACATGACAGACTTCAGTGAACAGACGGAGCTCGGCATGTCGCGATGGAATACTAACTTCCTGGTAAATTCGGGAGAAACTTACTGCCGCAAGTAAACAAAATGTAATAAAATAAACATTGTAATGTATATTTTCAGCGTTTTCTTTATAGCAGCTTGAAAGAATACATATTGAAGGAGTAAACTTGGCCAAAATCTCAAAACTGACCACTGCATGAAAAATCGATGTTTTTGCCTGCCGTGTCTCGCCTTAAATGATTGAATAATCCTTACATATTTTACTTGAATAATTGAATAATCCTTACATATTTTTATTGAATAATTGAATAACCTTACATGTTTTAATTTAATAATCCTTACATATTTTAATTGAATAATTAAGCAATCCTTATATATTTTAATTGAATAGTTGAATAATCCTTACATGTTTTAATTGAATAATTCTTACATATTTTAATTGAATAATCCTTACATAATTAAATGATTGAATAATCCTTATGTATTTTAATTGAATGATTGAATAATCCTTACATAATTTAATTTAATAATTCTTAAATGTTTGAATAAAATAATTGAATAATCCTTACATATTTTTATTGAATAATTCTTAAATATTTTTACATAAGGATTATTCAATTCAATTTGATGATTTTTACTATTAATTGAAATGCTTATATCTTAAAAAAGGCTTAATTTTTTAAGCGTAAAATAATTTCAAACTTTTTTTTTGTTCAGCCATCATTCAACGTTTTCTTGGCAACACTTTACAATAAGGTTTTGTTTGTTAACATTAGTTAACTACATTAGATAACATGAACTATTAATAAACAATACAGCAATTATTAATCTTAGTAAATGTTAATCTCAACATTTACTAATACATTATTAAAATCCAAAGTTGTATCAGTTAACATTAGTCAATGCACTGTAAACTATATATTATCTAACATATTAACAAATAATAATAAATGCTGCAAATATATATTGCTCATTGTTAATGCTAGTTAACTTGTGAACTACTGCTAACAAATGAGAGCTCATTGTAAAGTGTTTTTGGAATCTTTCAGAATTCCATTTCCTTAAATTTCACATTCAAACTGCAGTTCTGCGTTCTTATTGGCTACTTCAGTGTTTCACACAACCCTATATAAATCAGCCGATATCATGTTCTGCTTGAAATATAAAAATTATGTTTTCACAGTCCCTCCTTCTATGAGTTTTGTTTTTCTGTAGTGTCAGTGTCAACTGTATATTAAATCAGCGAGCTAAAACCAAGTTAACACAGTTGTATTGTACAAACAGTGGCAAGTATAGATATATCATGATTACTGTAGGTATATTTTCATGAATGTCTTCATGTGTGTGATATTCAGCTGATAAATGTTGAGATGACGGTCATGGCTAGACCTGATCGATATAAACACTTACAGCACAAATACTGAGGTCACTTTCTCCTAACACTCTCTAGATGTCATATACAGTAAGAGTGTAGAGCTGTAAGATTAATGTGGAACAGCTTCGATGAGAAATATATGAGTTTATATTGACTCTCTGAGTTTTGTGATCGAGACTTTAGGGATCTTTGGTCAATGTGAGCACAATCTCTGTCGGCTCTCGGTTTAATCTCATTGCCGTGGTGGAGAATGAATTGTGATATGGTGATTTGTGTTTCTGTGCTGATTCTGTGTGTGTGTGTGTGTGTGTGTGTGTGTGTTTTCTGCAGCGTTCGTGATCTATAACTTCTTAGTTTGTGTTATGAGTATCTGGGCGGCGAGAGCGCCATCATGGCCGAGATCAGAGGAAAACCCATCCAGTGAGTACAGCGATTCTCTCTGTGTATCTGTCAGATGATAAATCAGCTGTTTCTCAAGTGTGTGTGTGTGTGTGTGTGTGTGTGTGTGTGTTCAGGTCCAGCTGTGTTTACGGCACTTGTTGTCTATGGGGCAGGACTTACTCCATCGGCTTCCTGCGCTTCTGCAAACAGGTATCAGACACACACACACACACACACACACACACACACACACACACACATTGTTCGTCAATCACAAATAATAGAGCTGCATAATTCTGGAGAAAATGAAAACGGGTTTTTGTTTCAAATATAGAGATGATGAATCTCCCACTATTCTGAATGGACTAAACAATGTAGCATTTAATTAACTAGAGATTCTGACAAAATGTTAATTTCTGCAATCTATTTAAAAATATTTAATTAATTTAAATGACAAAAAAAAAAAAAAAATCTGTTTGAATGAGTATTTCAGTAAATCACTCATAAAGACTTCATTTGTTTCGTTGCTGGATGAATCAGCATTTTTGAACGAATCTCTTGTATGGTTCAATGACACATACAATATAATTGATACAATCTTTATTTGCATCAAGTTACTTTCAAAATCTCTCAAATCTTTTTTAAACGCTTGTGCCAGGTTTAGGTGGCATGTAATATGTTACATAAAAAAAATATTTAATCTTTATATTCAATTTAATGACTTTAAAAATGCATCAATGTACAAATGAAAAGGAATAATTTGGGCACGTAAATGTTATTTTCCAAAAAATAAGAATAAAACGTTTTCAAGCATTTTGCATAATAGCGAGTATTTTTACAGATTACAGACAACATTAATATCATGAGATTACCTGAGGTTTAAACAGCATTTCCTGTTCTATGATTTTCTTGACAACTGATCAAATTTACCATACAAGCATCAAATGATTGAAAATAATGAAACAATTAATTTTTTTCATTTTCATCATATTTAAAACAAAACTGCTTAGAAAAAAAAGTTTTTTTTCCAAAATACTTTATGAAGTGTTTGTATTTATGTATAAAAGCCTGCTTTTAATCAGGCCTTTTTCCTTTATGACCTTAAAAAAATGAATATATTCAAATGACGAGTTGAGAAGATGTTCATGACAGAAGTCAGTGTGTTCTGAACGAGTTCTCAAATAAACGTGTGTGTGTGTCTCAGGCGACGCTGCAGTTCTGTGTGGTGAAGCCGCTGATGGCCGTGTTCACAGTGATCCTGCAGGCCTTCGGGAAATACAGAGACGGAGACTTCAAGTGTGTAAACACACACACACACACAAACACGTACACACACACATGAATGAGTGTTGTATTAAATCCTCTGTGTCTGTGTGCAGCGCGGCCAGCGGTTATTTATACGTGACGATCGTCTATAACGTGTCGGTCAGTCTCTCTCTCTATGCACTGTTCCTCTTCTACTTCGCCACTCGAGATCTCCTGGAGCCGTACGGTCCCATGCTGAAGTTCCTCATGGTCAAATCCGTCGTCTTCCTCTCCTTCTGGCAGGGTGAGTCTTCATCATCATCATCATCATCATCATCATCATCATCATCATCATCACATCTTCATCATCATCATCTGCACTGCCCTGTGATCTGACCGCTGATTTGAC
The DNA here is from genome assembly GCA_900092035.1 of Leuciscus waleckii. Classification (NCBI taxonomy): domain Eukaryota; kingdom Metazoa; phylum Chordata; class Actinopteri; order Cypriniformes; family Leuciscidae; genus Leuciscus; species Leuciscus waleckii. The sequence goes on along the minus strand of FLSR01000329.1, from coordinate 46,829 downwards.
GCTTGATTTAACACTTGATCTGTGCTATAGGAACGCTTGTGTGTGTGACTGCTGTGAATATATGTGTGTAACACATTAATGGAATTGACTTTGAGCTTGTATAGCCTCGGACAGTGCGCGCGTCAGAGGCTATAGTTAGATGAGCCACAGGTGCATCGACAGGTATCATTTAGGCTGAAGAGCAGTCCCGGGACATCCATAGTGCGGCAATAAAGCGCCGCATCTCGTTTTCGGGGAACAGGGTTACAGTCAAGTAACCTGAGACGTACCCTTTCAAAAGCTAACTTAATGCTACGCTTGATTTAAGCGCTATGGGAACGAGAATACCCACGCCGCCACACTGTGGCGCGAAGAATAAGATTTCCCCATGAACGAGTGAACGTCATGGAGATCCTCAAGGAGAGCAGTCAGTAATCTGGACACCTCGAGTAACCTCTCACACGCTTCATCATAACCAGAGAAGTGCTCAGAGGCGCGGTTATTTATTTATTTTTCTTCAATATTTAATTCCCCAGAATTTCCTCAGAATTAAATGTGGCCAAATGTATAAAAATGTATACAAAGAACATAAGAAGATATTAATACAAGCATCTGATTTCTCATATTATCATTTAACTCGTCAGCAATAAATACAGCCATATATCAATCAGACAAGCAAACACGGTCATGCACATGGTGTGCAGCAGTACCAGCCTGTCCCGCTGAAGATGCATGTGATAATGCGATCCCAGAGAAGAGATAGTCTCTCCAATCTGAATCGCGTGCCTTCGCACCCGAGATAGGCGAATGGGTCGACGTCGAGGGCACAAAGACACGCGATGTATATATATTTACAATCTTTATTTATAAACTCCTACCAGAGGAAACAGAGAGTTTTTGAGAGCTTGAGAAGCACACACACATCACAGTATTGCTGCGTCTCAGTTCGCCTGCTTATACTACGCCCTAAATGTATGTAGGCCTACTCTCTTTGTGAAGAAAAAGTGCATACTTTTGAGTGTGTGGCAAAAAGTACACAAGCTTTGGGACAGACTATCACGTCATATAATTGTGTCTTTAACGGTTGCGCTGTCACATCCTCACAGTAAACTGGCCTGTCAATCATCTCGTCACAGTTCCTCCACGTTTCATTTAATTTCTTACCGTATCGGAGAGAGATGCAGAAGCACATTTATCTGAAGTCGCGGATCTTTCATGCAGAGACTCTCCTCATATTAATGCATAATGATGCATTTAAAAGTTAATGGCCAAACGGATCTTTTTTGCAGATGAAATATAACACAGATAACATTAAATATTTATATTTTTAGCAGGTTAAACTTTGATTAGTCACTCAAACCTTTATCTAAACCTCTCACCGTCGGTCGTGCGTATCCGCCATGTTTGTAGTTTTTTAATACTTTTTCACTCATGTTTGTAGTTCCTCCTCCAAAGTGCAGTGGATTGTGGGTAATATTAGCTGTTATAGTGAGCACGGATCCACACTTCAAATATCCATCGGGAATAGTAGATCATCCGGGGACTTCTGGCACACTCTTTTCAACACACAAGCGTTCCCATAGCGCTTAAATCAAGCGCAGCATTGAGTGTAGCTTTTCAAGTGTTGTTTTTTATCTTTGATGTAAATCTTCTTTTGGTCAGGATCTTATGTGATGATTTCCTCATTAAATCAGGATGAATTCTCTGCTGAATGTAATGCACTTTTCATCTAGAACTTAAAAACTATCTTCACTAGGCTACATTTTCAGTCACATCATTATGAGCCACTGGATGTATGATAAAGCATGTTAATTAGATTTTTATTTTATTTTTTATAATACATAAGAAAAGTGACTTTTCAAACTTATGCAAAAAAGTAGATAAATATGAATAAATATTACAATTATAATTTAAATATTATTGTTGAAACATAAATATAATTCTTAAATATAAATATCTTAAAATGATCATAAATAAGATCATACATTTATTAGATGTTAATCTAAATATATTGGGGATATTTTGGGGATATTTAATTTAATTTTATCAATCATTAAATTCCTCTTGAAACAAACTTTGTTGTATTATTTTATGTTCATACATCAACACTTTATACATTTTAAAAAGAAAAATTATGTCAAAAACAATGAAAGATTAAAAAACAATAACAAGTGCTGTTATATACAACTGTATGATGTTGTGTGATGTAGGGATGCTGTTGGCGATTCTGGAGAAGTGCGGCGCGATTCCTCGCATCAACTCTCCTGATGTCACTGTGGGGGAGGGGACTGTTGCCGCCGGTTACCAGAACTTCATCATCTGCATCGAGATGTTTTTCGCCGCTCTGGCGCTCAGACACGCGTTCACGTATAAGGTCTACATGGACAAGAGACTCGATATCCAGGGTAACAGACACAACAGCACTGAGCAGTCAATCACTGAACAACCAATCACTGAGCAGGAAATCACTGAGCAGTCAATCACTGAGCAGACAGTCACTGAGCAGCCAATGACTGAGCTGCCAATCACTGAGCAGCCAATGACTGAGCTGCCAATCACTGAGCAGCCAATGACTGAGCTGCCAATCACTGAGCAGCCAATGACTGAGCTGCCAATCACTGAGCAGCCAATGACTGAGCTGCCAATCACTGAGCAGCCAATCACTGAGCTGCCAATCACTGAGCAGCCAATCACTGAGCAGCCAATGACTGAGCTGCCAATCACTGAGCAGCCAATGACTGAGCTGCCAATCATTGAGCAGCCAATCACTGAACAGCCAATCACTGAATAGGAAATACAGATCAGCATCTCTGGAGATACCATCACAGCATTAAATACAGGAGTGAAGGAACGTTGTGGGATCGGACAAACCACATTTATATGTTCAGAAACACCGAGATCACATTTATAGAGACACATTTGATATGGTCTTCATGGTTAGTTTAGACTAACTCAAAATTTGATTTCGATTCTGTTCACAGTTGTGACTTTCGCTCAGATTAAACAAGATTTCTTTCACCGTGGCATTGAAGATTTCACACTATAAAGCTGAAATACCTTTTGTCTCCGACTCTGAATGTTTCTGAACTGATCTTCCTCTTTTTCTTCCTCTCTGTCATCATTGTGTGTCCATCTCTGTCTCTCTCAGGTTGTGTTCCTGTCTATGGCCAGTACGGTAGGTTTACTGTGCACTTTATCTCCGGTGTGTTTTCACATCTTCTGTGTTGTGAGTTCATTTCATACATAATTCACTTTTAATGCATGTGCTGTATGTCTATAGAGTCTATACGTTTTTTCATTGTATTTTGTTCATTTTATGATGTGTGATATCATGTTGTTCATCTCTACACTGACTATATAGAATATTAAATACTGATGAACTTATTTGTCCATTTACAGATGTGTGTCCAATTAAACACTCAATAGTGTGACATCTAACCGTAACCCTAAAAATAGCATGTTAAACATGTTAAAATTTACAATAAACGTACTAAATATTAGTAATTAGTGGTTTTCGATAGCATCTTTTCTTAGACTCAAACTTTTTTTTTGACAGTTTGACCAAATAATGAGTGAAATTATTAAATGTTATGGCTGACATAATTTACTGTTCATGCATCACACTGGGAATTAAACTCAAAGGCTTTGCATAATAGGATACAGTTTACATTTACATCTATTCATTTAGCAGACGCTTTTATCTAAAGTGACTTACATTGAGGAATACCAGCGATTTATCATAAAAGAGGCAATAAACACAAGAACTGCTAATAACACAAGTTTCTGATATTGTTCACAATAGAACAAACATTTCATCATTCTTCAAACATTATTTGAATATTACCTTTGGATTTCAATGAACAATGTAAAACACGTTAAACAAACGTCAAATTAAAATGTGTGAGGAAAAAAGTCCATGAATGATGTAAAAATAATGTTTTTGTGCTAACGTTTTGAGAACATTATTAAGGACCAGATGACTTTGAACAAACATTCGGAAGAACATTTGTTCATAACTGTGATACAGTGCAGGAGTTTAGTATTTACTGCAGCAGAGTAACATGGTGAACTGTTACAGTCATGCTTTTGTCGAGCTGTTGCTTTTCTGATTAGTCCTTCTGCTATATATCTTTACCACACCAGCTTTGTGTTTCAATGGTTAATCTGTGTGTGTGTGTGTGTGTGCGTGTCAGGTCGCTGTGCTCCCATGAGCATCTCCAGCAGTCTGAAGGAGACCATGAACCCAGGAGACATGCTGCAGGACGCCATCCACAACTTCTCTCCGGCGTACCAGCAGTACACACAGCAGAGCCGAGGAGAGCCAGTGAGACGCTCCGACAGCTGCAGTAACGAGAAAACACTGCTGCTCAGCTCAGACGACGAGTTCTGACACACACACACACACACACACACACACACTACATGAGGAGCAGCAGTGTTACACAGATGACGAGTTCTGATACACACACACACACACACACACAGCTTTAAACAGACTATCACTAAAACATGCACGAGCGCACAACTCTAAAACATGGACTATTCAGATCCCATGCATATTGTGAAAGCAAGACTTACACATATATACGATGTATTCCAAATCTAATCAAATTTTCAATTTCAATTTTCTAATCAAATGAATGTGTAAGAATAAGAATCCTGTTGCGTACCCAGTTTGAGAATCAGTGGTTTGATCTAAACTCAAGCTGAAGCTGCTCTCACACACTCACTCCTGAGGGTTTCTCAGCCGTCAGACCGACTGATGATTATCAGTCTCAGTTTGTTCCGGACACTGATTTAAAAATAGACAAATAAACTCGGTTGTCAGATCTAGTTTCTTTTACCTTCGTCTCTTAGCCAAAACTAAACCTTTTTTATCGACTGTTGACTTTGAGATGGCACTCTCTGCGGTTGTCTTCTCACGAATGGACTGTGCTGCAGTTATCTTTACTTTGGAATCGACAACAAAGCATTGGCGTCTCTTCAGAAAATACAGAATGCTGCCGTAATAATAAGTCTGTCAAAAAATTTGAGTCAATTACTCCAATTTTAAAATCATTGAAATGGTTGCCGGTTCGAGATAGAATTGGGGGATCGCGGGGCACAACCTAATGCAGGGCTAGTTGTAACACACTTGTTTTAAATACTTCCACACATGCTAGCATGACGAAACTTGGTGTATTTACTAGTCACCATATCAACACTATATAGAGAAAAAATTGCGCCAAAATAAAAAATGTTTTTGGAAGATATCCATATTAAACCATAGCAAAAGTAAATTTCTTAAGTAAATTTTTCATCTCTATTTTTTGTGTTTATTTTAAATTAGACAAATCTGAGATTATTATTAATCTCCAATATGTTATGTAACAGTTGATATGGTTCTTTAATGCTCTTCTAACTAGCAGAAGACACTCGCAGGGTTTAAATCTCAGTTGTGCAGGCGGGGCATGTTGTCACACTGCGTTACAATGAGCCCCTATTAGAAATATGCTATTATATTCTATACTTTTATGAATTCTATTGAGAAAACATGAGACTGATAGTCAATGTTCAGAAATGACTAATTAATAATCTGTTTTGAACTATGTTGTATAGCTGTGTTTTCCGTGTTCGTAGTCAAATCTCAAAAATGAGTTTATATTTAATTATTAAAAAAATGCCATTATTTTATATGAAAAAGTTCATAATTGATTTTATTGAGAAAATATTTTAGTTTGTCTTTTATGTTTGTTTGATTAGATCAGATATGGTCATGTCACAATGTACCCGACCTATGGGGCATGTTGTCACATTTCACTTTCATTCTTTCGGGGTATATACTTTATTAATAAAACAAAACCACATAATTGTACTAGACATGTGTGAAATTAGTAGTAGATTTACACAAACTGAGAAAGTCAAAAAGCGTTACTTTGTTCCCCGCTCTCTCCTACATATAAGATCCTGTCACTTGTTTTTAAGGCGTTATACAATTTTGCCCCTTCTTGTCTTTCAAGTATGCTGGCATTTTATAATCCATCTAGATCTTTGAGATCTGAAAATCAAAATCTTCTCTGTGTTGTCAGAACAAAATTCAAACATAAGAGTGACAGACCCAAACGTTGGAATGATCTCCCTCTTTCTACGAGGTCAGTAAAATCTCTACCGAAATTTAAGGCCATGTTAAAAGCACATCTGCTAAAAACTCCCTGGGCATCTTCATGATGGGTGTTTGATCATTACCTTGTCTATGTTTTGTGCATTTTATTTTTCATTTTTTCTGTAATCCTCTTATTTTTGTGTTTTTTAGAGATCGTGAAGCACTTTGGGCAACAGCTGTTGCATTAAATGTGCTACATAAATAAACAAATGAAATGAAATAATCAGTCATAATGACGTGCCATTCATAAACACAAACACTACTCTAGGAATTTCTACTTGTGTATTTCAGGGTATCGTGAGGATTTTTTGACATCATGAAGTATCTAGATTATAAACTTCTACGTAATAAACCACAGGAGCAACTAGTTCATGACAGAAATGCCTTAAACAAGTTACATGTGTTCACTGGACTGAAAACTTTACGATAGTAAATACCTGCAGTTTTCAATGAAGCAATGAAGTTTCTATTTTCATTTTCTTTTCACTCCCCCTTTAATACTGTGAAGCTGCTTTGATACAATCTGTATTGTGAAAAGCGCTATACAAATAAACTTGACTTGACTTGACTTAAAGTATTGTTGAAACAAATGTCAAGACAAATTATGAATCAAAATATTGTGTAAAAAAAGCAATTGTTTTGTAAATATTTTTACAATACATTTTTCGCAACTTAATAAATTATTCTTTTTTTTTAAATAAGACAGGAAATGATGTACATTTGAAAGAATAACTACATTTTATTACAGCAATAGTATTTCATAATTGATGATCAAAAACGTTATACTTGTGTGATGCAGGGATGCTGCTGTTGTTGCTATAAGATATTAAGAGCTACAGACATTTGTATTTGGGTATGTCATTTTCTGAAAATTCTCAAAAATAGGGGCGCTGGTTAAGAGGTTAAACAAAATATTTGTAAATATTATTGAATATAACTCTTAAATATAAATATCTCAAATATCTCAAACAAAATATACATTTAAAATGTTGTGTGAAAAACTAGAATTGTTTTGTAACATGCATTATTTTTACAATCAACTGTTCATACATCAACACTTTATACATTTTAAAAAGAAAAATTATGTCAAAAACAATGAAAGATTAAAAAACAATAACAAGTGCTGTTATATACAACTGTATGATGTTGTGTGATGTAGGGATGCTGTTGGCGATTCTGGAGAAGTGCGGCGCGATTCCTCGCATCAACTCTCCTGATGTCACTGTGGGGGAGGGGACTGTTGCCGCCGGTTACCAGAACTTCATCATCTGCATCGAGATGTTTTTCGCCGCTCTGGCGCTCAGACACGCGTTCACGTATAAGGTCTACATGGACAAGAGACTCGATATCCAGGGTAACAGACACAACAGCACTGAGCAGTCAATCACTGAACAACCAATCACTGAGCAGACAATCACTGAACAACCAATCACTGAGCAGGAAATCACTGAGCAGTCAATCACTGAGCAGACAGTCACTGAGCAGCCAATGACTGAGCTGCCAATCACTGAGCAGCCAATCACTGAGCTGCCAATCACTGAGCAGCCAATCACTGAGCAGCCAATGACTGAGCTGCCAATCACTGAGCAGCCAAT
>FLSR01000329.1:24775-36321 GCA_900092035.1 Leuciscus waleckii | reverse complement strand
TGTCTTCTTTTCTCTTCAGTTGATTTCATCTTAGACTGTGTCTGAAGTCAGTTGTAGTTCTTGTGTTTCTGCTCGTCTCTTTTTCTGTTCTCTTCAGAGGTGTAAAGTCCAGGGCTGCATTCAGCCCCGACAAAACGTTGCACAACATTTTTTAAACAGAAACGGTGATGCGTTGAACACACTGTTCTAGATATAGTCCATCTTAGAGCTTAGATCGGGCCCAAAAAATCAAGCCCGAGTGCCCGACCCTACCCGAGCCCGTGCACGTTGTGTCCAAGCCCTGCCCGTCCCGGCCCGACACAAAACTGTAATTATAAAAAAAAAAATTATATGTGCATGGGCCGTTATAACCAGGGGCGGCGCCAGATATATGTGGATGGGCCGTTATAACCAGGGGCGGCGCCAGATAATTTTTAACGCAGGTGCTGAGGGGGTGCTATATATATTATATATAGCCTAAGTACTATTAATAAATGAGCAAACATTGGCCACTTAATATTTAATATTCAATTATTTTAATGATCACAATTATTAAATTGAACAGGCATAACATTCAGCATTCAATCAAATATTCTTAAAGATTTATTTTTAATAATAATGTTATTTCAGCATAATATCTCGTTATTTCAACTTAAAATACTCAATACTTAATAAAAGAAAGGTTTTCTACAAAACAAAACTTAATGAAGTGGTCAAAATCATGTCTGACACACTTCATGTCTCCTGATATATTGCGCAGCCTATTTTACTCATGCTGTTTACTTTTCATAATCAACATAGATGGAAAAAAAATAACATTATAATATTTTAACAAATATGAAACAGAGATTCTGGTCAAATGATTGTGAAATAATGATTATGTTAAAACATAACCAACACCATCAGATCACATTTTCTCTTTGTTCATCTGGCTGTTATAACTAGGTACAGCAGCCAAACAAAAACTAAAGTTAATGATGTAAGGGTCAAGAGCCAAACTAAAACAAACACTAATCACCATAATGGTGACTTAAAATTACGGTTTTCTCCTTCAGTGATTCTGCTTGTTAACACCAGGTGTTTTAATGTTGGCAATAAAAAAAACTATTGTACATTTTACTCATTTTAAATGGTTAACTTTTAAGGAATTAATTTGATTAATTATTACTCAATTCTAATTTGTTAAATTTAATTAATAATATTGCTTGTAATCTGTTGCCTCAATTTTATTGATTAGATATAGCGTATTCTTTTTTACAGTGCATGAAGTGTTGCATTTGTAACAATTCTTGATCAAGGGCCCAGCCCAAACTAGGGACTCCCAAATCATCCATCGCTTTCTTCATATTGCTGGCATTGTCCCTCAAAATTACATGCACTTCGGATATAGGTATTTTCCACCCATCAAGCATTTCTTTGATTGAATCTGAAATAGCCCTGCTGGTGTGTGACCCTCTCATTTCCTTTACGTGTAGCACAGTGCTCTGCAAATCATAACTATCATTCAACCAATGTGCCGTTAAACTTACAAGGGACATGGGGCACACGTCAGAGCTCCAAATATCTGTAGTGAAGCTGAAGGACTGCACATCTTTTAATTGGTCTGCAACGTGTGAGGAAACTCTGGAATACAGCTCAGGCAAAGCGGTCTCAGAAATGTATGTTCTAGATGGCAAACTATATCGTGGTTCCAGATGTTCCATGAGGCGATGGAAACCAGTGTTTTCGACAACAGAGATGGGCTGATCATCTAGAACAATGAATTCAAGTACCTTTTCTGTTATTTTTACAGCTTTTTCTGATTTGGAAGTTTCTCTTGCCTCTGAAACACATCTGTCAGGGTCAGCTGCTTTGACTCATCCTTTTTCCGTTTGATTTGCGCGAACTCCTCGTGTTCTTTTGCGTGATGCTTCTGAAGATGCTTGATTAAATTTGTCGTATTGTAATTCGAAACACTACTTTAGTTCCACCTCTTGAAACGTTGGCTTTGCAAATATTACAATTTGCAGTGCTACTCGCTGAGTATCAAGGGTAAAATATTTCCAAATCAGGGACATGTTTAATGCGCTGAGGTACTTCGAATGTAAAAAATTCCCGCTCAACTTGCCTGTAACACTCACATGTGATTGCGCAAGCAGTGCAACATATTTTAAATGTATTTATTTTTTAAGGCAATTTTTAAAAATAAATAATTGAGTTCTTATAAGAATTATTATAGTTTTTACAGTAGGCCATCGTTTATTGCTATTCATTCATCAACCACTGATAACACGGTATCGAATTTGGATGGGTCACTCATCACCGATATCCGATCCATTCAAAAAGCTTGGATCGGCATCGATACCGATCCAGAGTATCGGATCGATGCATCCCTAATATACAGTATCTCTCCATCTCCATATTCTGCTGCACTACAGAATATCACATAATTGCGATGAGGATCGATGGAATTCATGTGACGGAGGAAATGTTGAGTGTTAATAAATTAATAGTTAACAGTTAAATGCCAAATGTGGAGGAGGACATCTGCAGCTTGAACATAAAACAGAGGAATGGTGCTCTATAATATCGGAACGAATAGAGAAGATTCTCAGAGAAAACAGTGAAGAATTTCTCACATGTGAACGATATGATTATGTAGAAGGCATAATCATATTGTAAGTATTCCTACATTTGAAATAACATATCCAGCCATATTCAGACACTGGGTTATTGAATATTAGGGACTTACATTGTATAACATTTAACTTGGGTAGAGTGCATAGCAAAAAACAGGGATTTTGACATACTATTGGTAGTAGTATTGACAGTTGTATGCCCCTGTACACACCTAACATCTGAATGACAAAGAACAGACTACAGTATCTTTCTTACAGTGTAATGCATGACTACTTGTCAATAATAATTTTTATGTAGCCATTTGATTGATTTAGTTATTCCTGATAGATCAGAGGTATACTCAAAGCCCACCAGTGGTTTCAGAAGCACCATGTGATCATCACACTTTAACTGATAAAGAATCAGTTCATGTAAACAAAACTACGTTAAACAAAGTTTCAGCCATGATGCATAATTGTGTATTGAATCGTGATACATTTATTGCAAAGTGTATCATATCTTATACTAGATCTAATTTGAGTTTAAATGTTTAACTAAGAAGGTGGCCCCACAAGTGAGACAATGAAATGTTATATCTGAAAATGCTGCAGTAACCTATTTTATTGTTGTGGTTTAAGGAAGTGTATGCTTGAGCAGAAAACAGAAGCTGTGGTTTGTGTTATGTGGAAGTGATGAAAGACTGAAGGCCTCCGTATCAAAACTTATAAGAGGAAAAAATAAGTTTCTTCCCCCCTTACACCTGAAAGAGAAAGAGTGTGTGAGGAGAAACCTGGAGCTTCATGGACGTGTGATCTGTCTGGTGGAGCTTCCAGCTCTCAGTCGGCTCTCAGAGGAGGAAGTGATGCGTCAGACTCTCCACTGTGTGTCTCTCTGTGATCCTGGAGTTCATGTTTTCCTCCTCATTGTTCCTGATGCTCCACTGACTGATGAAGACAAAGCAGAATTGGTGGAGATCCAGAGGATATTCAGGTCAATATTCGAAAACCCCCTCATGGTTCAAGAGAAGAGCATGATTAGTAAACTGATTAGTAGTAAAAGTATATAATACTTCAGCTACTGAGACGTCTCTTCAAACATTTGGTCACAGGTTCCAGCTCTACTTCAGGATGTGGAGAACATGATACAAGAGAACAAAAAGCATTTCTACACCACTTTTGTGTACCTTCAGGATCGAGTAGAACTGGAGGAAAACAAAAACAGAGCTGAAATAGAGGAACTGAGAAGATCTATGATGAAAACTCAATCAGGTATGAGTTCATGAAAGTGTGTTGATGTTTGTCGTTATGTGTTCAAATCCTCCTAAGAAGTTGGGAACTCAACTCAACTAATTCGCTCCAGTTTAAGGCTACGTTCACACTGCAGGCTGAAACGACCCAATTCCGATTTTTTTTGCCCCTATGCGACCTGTATCTGATCTTTTCATGACAGTCTGAACGACACAGATCGATCTTTTCAAATGCGACCCAGGCCACTTGGGTATGTGGTCCAAATCCGATACGTATCCGATCTTTTGAAATGCGACTTCAGTCTGAACGGCCAGGTCGCATGTATCCGACCCGCACGTCATTGATACGCGACAAACGTCATAAGTCTGCGTTGAAGTAGTCGTCCTTTCGAAAACAGACTGCATATTCGTCGAGCTGAGGTAAATCTGCCGAACGGGTCGACCTCGACGAGCCCGTTAATTAAAAAAATAAATGAAAGCCCACGGCCACCATCATTATATATCCAATGTGAATAAGAGTAGACTAACGTTTATGTTAACTTATTTGTGCTGATATTAGATAGGTCAGCGGCTGCTGTCTGGCTCTTGTGTAACGGTCGCTGCGCGCGCGTGTGGTGTGTGTGTGTGTGTGTGTGTGTGTGAGTGAATCACAGTTAGTTAAAGTTTAGCTACTTCCGCAAACAACAAGTGACGTCGTTGACCGCTGAGTACTCTTTTGCGCATGCGGGTCACTTCTGGGTCATTTCACATTCACACATGAGATCACAAAAGGTTGCATTTAATTATAAATGTGAACGGCCTTGCAAAAAAATATATAAAAAAAAAAAAATCGGAATTGAGCATTAAGCCCTGCAGTGTGAACGCAGCCAAAATCAACTTAAATACTTTTGTTCATCCAATGAGTAACAGAAAGTCGTTTTAAATTTTGTCAAGACAACTAAAAAAAATAAGTTGAGCCAACTTGTTTGTCAAGACAACTAAAAAAAATAAGTTGATCCAACTTGAAAAAAAAAATAAGACAACCTATCGCATTTAAATTTTTAAGTTAGCTCAACTAATTTGCTCCAGTTAAAGTCAACTTCAAAACTTTTGTTCATCTAATGAGTAGCATGTAGTCTTTTTAACTTAAAACTTCTTGTCAAAACAACCAAAGAATGTGTAGCAATGCTGTTTTTTCATCTCCATGTTTGATTTTCAAAGTTAACTACACGACATGAACTTCATTGGCCTCTTAAAATTAGAGCCACACAGTTTACCCATTGCAAAAGTATTAACAAAAGTATTTAAGTTGATTTTAAATGGAGTGGGTTAGTGAATTAACTTAAAAAGTTGAATGTGATAGGTTGCCTTGTTTTTTTATATACCCGCATACCTTTTCTGATACTCTCAGAGATGATTGGGGCTCTCAAGGATGACCCCCTTTGTGTTTGTTCGACACCATATCGAACATGACGAAGAAATGGAACCCAGGATTCCATTTATCAGCCCTATTGTGTGGTAAAATCTCTCACGGAACAAAAACATATTTCCATACATTTACATTTTCAATATATTAAATAGTTAAAATATATAGAACATTTCTGAAACAATATATTGTGTTAATATGTTGCGTTAATATATTAAAATATATTGAATAATACATAAGGAATTGCCACTTTTCATATTGAAAAATATGTGAAACAATATTTACTATTTTCACTGTAAAATGTAATTGAGTATACTTAGACAACTTAAGAAAACTGATTGCCTTAAATTTCTCAAGCATGTTTTACTCAAAGTTGTAAATTAATACTTAATAAATTGTTAATATGTTGTACACCTGAAAAGGGAGAGAACTTTAAGCACAGAACACTCAATTCATTATCCTCATCGCAAACTTTGTGGAATCTCTTTTGTACCAATTATCAATAAACAACTTTTAAAAACAGCATCATTCCCAGAGAACAGACCAACATTGAATCCTGCTGTACATAAAGCAAGATTGTTTTAATATTTTTAAAGTTGTTTCAATGTAAAATTAGTGATTTAATTTAAGTTGAACAAATATCGATTTTATGTCCATCTTGATCTATTTTTCATCACTGAAATAATATTATGTCAGGGTGCAAACCTGATGAAGAAAAAAATAATGTTAAGTTTCAACCTTGATTTAGTGTTGGTCCACACAAAAGAGGGTCAAACACGGACCGTTTCAGTTAACCCCACAAAAACACCAAAATAATGATGTTCAGGGATAAAAAAAAAAACTGTCACAAACATCATAACTTCAAATAAGACAACATGACCTCAGAGCTATACATGCCTCTACAAAAAACTTCAACATTGCCTAAAAAAATGTCAATCTTCAAACTCATGTCAAGCTCAAACCTGCCAAGGTATGTGATTTTCTCTCTCTGTATATTTTCTCTCTCCATTTTTCTCTCTCTGTATTTTACCCAGATAGCAGATGAACACTGAACATTGTCAGCAGCTTTAATTGTGACTTCACAAACAGTAACTGAAACCTCACGGATCTGTTTCTACTCTGACATGTTTTGTCTTTAGTATGGATTCGGTGGGAGTGAATGCGATTGAAACAGCAGCTCTTGGGAGACCCTTCCAGCTCGGCATGCTGTACGACTGCAGAAAGGACATGTTAATACCAGGTACCAAAATATAACATTATCACAGATTCAATATATTACTATAATTTAATGAAAACTATTTTCTGATGTGAAATGCGATTCTAATAAATTCACTGTTGAGAGTTAAAACACATTTTTCCTTATACAGGTATTAGACTTTGGAATAAAGAGCAGCTGCAGCAGAATATTTGCTCTTGTGCCCAAATTAATACAGGATTCAATGTTACAGCTTCAGACTCCATTCAGGACAAATCTAAATTACTGAATATTGACGGTGGGCTCAAACTGAGTCTTTTAGGTGATCTCATCCATGTTAGTGGAGCAGCAAAGTATCTCAAAGACACCAAGACATCTTTCAAACAGCAGAGACTGACGCTACATTATCATTCAACCAGCAGGTTTGAAGAACTGACTGTGAATCATTTGCCTTCTGGAAATATTCCTGACGATGATAATGACATTGCCACACATGTAGTGACAGCAATACTATATGGAGCAGATGCCTGCTTTGTGTTTGACAGACAAGTTTCTTCAATTGAGAACAAAAAATCAGTAAAAGGAGAAGTAAAAGTGGCTCTTGAGAAACTGCAGGGCATCATATCCGTGGGTGCAAATGCTAATCTAAGTGTGAATCACAGTCAGCAAACTGCAGTCAAAAAATTCACTTGTACATTTTATGGCGACTTCCAGCTACCGTCTAACCCGATCTCTTTTGAAGATGCGTTGAAGTTTTTGCTGATCTTCCAAAACTGCTGAAAGAAAACCAAGAGCTGGCAGTTCCCCTGAGAGTTTGGCTTTATCCTCTGGACAAACTTCACTCAAGAGCTTCAAAACTTCATAAAGACATCAGCATGGATTTGATCATAAAGATAGATCAGTGATTGAGAGTTTAAATACAACTGAAATGAAATGCAGTGATTTTCTGAAAGACTCGCCTGCTCTGACATTTGCTGCATTCCATGATACAACACTGAAAATGAAGCAAAACTGCTACACGTACAAGTTGAGACTCGTGAAGACGCTCGGCTCTCTGCTGCCAAACATCCGTGGGAATGTGATGAAGGAAACTGCACTGAATGATCTTCTACAAGAACATGATAAATCTCCATTCAGAGGAAGTGATCTTGCAGAATGGCTGAATGAAAGAGAAAGAGAGTCTGAGATCATTAAAACAATCCTCAGACAGTTGAAAAACGTTGAGGTAAAAGACAACATTGATCTCATCAAGATGGATCTGGAGGTCGGGAATCTAGTCAGTTACACATTCACGTCACTGAACTGCTCAGATGTGCTTCTTCAACAAACTGCCTATCTGAGTCCTTCAACACGAGGAGAAACGGACGGGAAGAGCCTTGATTTCAGGCAAAAATCTTGGCTAACTCCTGAGATCCAAAATACCATGAGGAGCAACTTGAAGATATTTAAGAAGTTGATCAATTTAAATAGCTGTAAACAAGACAGATTCATTGTGTCCTCAAAGGAAATGGAGAATCATCCTGGATCCTGCATTATTCTGTACGGAAGTGAATGTGATGACGTTGTTTGCTTTACTCCTCCGTCCACACCAGCCTGTCCAATCACTGAAGAGGTCAAAGGTCAGAGTGTGGTTCTGAAGGTTCCTCCATCATGTCCTGCTACAGAGGAGCTCAGATTACTGTACAAACCGAAGCATGACACAGTCTGGAGATCTGATCCTGTGCAGAAGAATCAACACACAGTTACTCTGACTGATCTGAGACCAGGAACTGAGATGACATCAAGTGTGCAGCGGTGGGGAAACTCAACTATACCGTAGACAGTGACGTAATCAAAGTTACCACAGAGGTATGATGATCATTCATCAAATATCACCTGGCAATAAATACATTAAGTAACTGTACAGAAATATTTTTACTTCTCTTATTGCAACTTCAATGACTTAAAGGTACAATATAGGGGTGTAACGATTCATCAACTACATCGATGTATCGATTTATATTCCTACGATCCAACTGGATCGATCTGTGCTCGGCAAGTTGGCCTTCCGGACGACATATATCGATCTAATATCGTTTTAAAAGGTAATGAATCGATTGTATCGATACTAGGAAATAGCGCATTGGATTTAAGCACGTTAGACTTTATATGGATGTTTTTTCTTTGCACATTTAATGATAAAGGCGTTAAACGTGACTTGATTCAGTCTGCCTATATGTGTCGTCGTCGCCATGCGTGACACGCCAGCAGCAGCGCGAAGACAACAAGCAGCGCAAAGTCTCTCACCTCAGAAAAACGGACTTTCCTGTCCTCTCAGCCGCTATACTGCAGGAGCGCGCACTCTTCAATTGCACGCGCAAATGCGGCGGAGCGCGCTGTATCACTTCACTAAAGTGCAAAAGACATACGAGCATGCAACGTCGTAAATTAGTAAGTTAAGAAATCAAAGTAAAATACCAATAAATTACGTTATTGGTACGTCATGTGTGTTGCTATTAATCAGGAGCAGTTTCATGTTTCTTTACCAGTTCTTCTAAGTATTGTGTATCACCATGGTAGCCTAATTGTTGTTTGTTTCCATAACAAAATGCCACTTACTGGTTATTTTGTATATTTTTATATGACTGTGGTGGCTCATACCAAGATTGTATTAACAAAAACTAGTTTGGGACTGCTATTTAATAGCTTAACCTCGCAGTGCCTACTGTCTATCAGTATTTGTCACATTCTTAAATTTTTTTTGTTAAGTAAAGGGGGACAGAACTTGGGTGTCAAAAATTTTTGGGTAAACAAATGTATTTTAATAGGCTTATATAATTCCTAAAAAGGTGGGTCGCGGCTTGATGACCATGGGGAAATGTGGGTCCCATAGCCAAACTATTCAAAACATCATTCAATGTTGTGATAATCGTAATTAATAATCACAATTACAATTTCAAGGGAATAATCAACAATTATCATTTTTGTCATAATCGTTCAGTCCTACCTATTAAAATAAAATGTGAATGCATTTGACATTAATTTGTGTTTTACTTGTTTGTTTATATCCATAGTTAATTGATACCTGATTCACTTACAAGAATTTTTGGCTAAAAAGTCACTGAATCGATTTCAAGTCACTGAATCGTTTCGGATCGTATCGTTCTAAATGAACCAATATCGTCCTTGAATCGTATCGACAACCATGAATCGTGAATCGAATCGAATCGTTGTTAAAACGAATCGTTACACCCCTAGTACAATATGTAAGAATTTGTATCAAAATGTCCAAAAACCACTTGCACAGTGTTACTGTATATATTTCTTTCAATTATGTACTTATACTATCCTAAATGTTTCCAAGAATTTGTCAATTCAGAGAAATTCACAATTTTAAATAGTACCCGTCCCTTGTCACTTGTCGCCTGTCACTGACGTAATATCCGCATTATCCCTGGTTTCCGCTCCTAGTGCCATAGTAACCATGGCGACAGATGTGGACAACTGCGTAATTGTTTAGCGGTTCGCGGTTGTTGTTTCGTTCAAACATTATAGATAATGGCAAGCAGACTTTGGGACAAAAGGTTAAATAAAACGTGGTCAATATCGGTGTGGCGTTTTCGAGATGTCGAGAGCTTTGCGACAAACTTGGACTTGACAGAGACGCTGCTCTTGCATGTACTTTATTAGACAGGTGAACAAATGTACATAAAACGAATCAATGTTATATGGCTCAACATGATATGAAAGTTAGAAAATGATCAGTATGTTATTCTAATGTTGATCTACCTTACTGCTAGTCTCATATAGCCAACAAACTAACACATAGAATAACATTATAACTTTCAACACACTCAAATGCTGTTTAGTGTGATAGTGTAACATTAGACCAAGTGAAACAGCGCTGCGTTACCTCAAGTTTCATTCGTCAAATAAACTGACCTGTGTGAGTAGTAATTCAGCACTTGCGGGTAGTTCGGTAGAATGAAATGTCCTCATTCCTTTATATACACGGATCTCGCGTGTGGCGCTGATATCTGTCTCTCATTAGCAATCGCGCCCAGCTTCATACCACAGTCATGTTAAAAAACATGAATGTTATCACTCATCCATAAACATTATTCGATCCACCACCAGCATGACAGCAAGTATCATGATTCCGCTTATTCACTGCGTCATCAATCTACGCCTTTGTTATTGTAAGGGGTTAGCGACCCCTAGCGGCAAAATTTTGTACATATTGTTGCTTTAATCAGTTGTTCATTAGAATCAAGTGCGTTTTTCAAATGAAGATCTTTCTGATGAAATCTGAGAGTTTTCTGACACTTTGACGCTTCGTAAAACTAATCCATTAGAATCGAACTGTTTAGTACAAATTTGTGACCCGTCACGGAAACCAGGGACACAAGTCGGCAGCACAGCTTTCGAGCAAAATGAGAAAGAAGCGTTTTTTTTCAAAATTGGTGATTTTCGTTTTTTTGCAGAATCTGTTAGTTGAGATCACGAAGAAGCCTCTCCATGTTTGAGATAGCAGTATTGGTATATTTAAAAGCGTACATTTTGATGTTGAAATCAGCTTGTTTTTCGGAGATTCTAGCACGCAGTAGGGGCGTGTCATTGTCGGTGTGTATTTCCATACTGAAGCCGGCGTGGCTACTTATTATGCAGCGCTCTGGCCGGCTCTATCTGATTTCAAAATTCAATGAAGATGGACGCCAATAACATTACGATGTCCAGCAATCGATTTAAATAATAGGTTACATGGGGTTTAATTTGAGATGTAGCCTAATACATGTTGTCAGTGTCAATACATAGATCCGCCTATGTGATTAACGTGCATATGAATGGTACAGTTGGTAGAGCGTTCGCCAGCAGTGTCAGAGGTTGAGAGTTCGAATCCGCCCTTGTATTCACCTTATTTTCCATGACAACAAGGGCGACGCCATTACGCTCATTTTGTCATCTTACTTCCGGCTGAGCGGGACTTCAACTTCCGGCTGAAAGGACCTACGCTAGTTTCTAGCGTAATTCTATAGTTGTAACGGTAAAATATGTAAAGTATTATATGCTCAGTTAGGGGCTGCCATAACAATTGGATTAAGAGGATAGAACAATTTAACCAACGGTGTTACGAACACAATGTA
>FLSR01000329.1:0-24656 GCA_900092035.1 Leuciscus waleckii | reverse complement strand
ACGTTTGAGCTTCTGCGAGAACCAATGAGGTTCATTCTCGTGTTACGTAGCACGTTTTAGCTTCTGCAAGAACCAATGAGGTTCTTTCTCGTGTTACGCAGCACGATTAAGCTTACGTAAGAACCAATGAGGTTCATTCTCGTGTTACGTAGCACGTTTTAGCTTCTGCAAGAACCAATGAGGTTCTTTCTCGTGTTACGCAGCACGATTAAGCTTACGTAAGAACCAATGAGGTTCATTCTCGTGTTACGCAGCACGTTTGAGCTTCTGCAATAACCAATGAGGTTCATTCTTGCGTTACGCGGCATGTTTTAGCTTCTGAAAGAACCAATGAGGTTCATTCTCGTGTTACGCAGCACGATTAAGCTTACGTAAGAACCAATGAGGTTCATTCTCGTGTTACGCAGCACGTTTTTATTTTTGTCTGAACTATTTAAGGTTGAGTACTGGAAAAGACTTAATATAATAAATATCTCATTGTTTTTTTTTTTTTCTGTTAAACAGAGAAAAAACAAGGACATTGGAGCGGAGCAGAGCAGAGTAGAAAAAATATATCATCTATTTCACAGACTTCATCTTGAAGACAGGCGACACAATAAACTGAGACCTGCAGATGTTCTTCAGATATTTGCACATTCACTACAGTCCCATGAGTCTTGTGCTGAAGAGGAGCTGATTCAGACTTTCCTACAAAAACTACTGATGATGAACTACAGAGCAAGATACATTAAAACTAAAGAGAAAAACAAGGAAGATCACACTCAACAAAGAAACAATCACTCATCTGAAGATGAAAGTGATATTTTTCATGAAATGTCTTTGTCTAGTGATGGAACAAGTCATTCTGAGCGCATTCACCCGATGGATGTTCAGATGGCCGTGTTTCATTGTGCTGATGGTTTCCTGAAGCAGCTGATGGTCACTAAACTGTCCCAGTGTCAGTACGGTCTGCCTCTGCTTGTCCTGATCCAGACACACACCAGATTGAGTTTCCTCTCTGGACATTCAGACAAATCAACAAGAGCTGGAAGATGAGAAACACCAACAATGAAACCATCATTCAAATCCAGCCGATCTGCACTGCAAAAACTCCAATGGTGTCTTTCTTCAGGTTGGCTCTGTCTCTTCATCCAAGTCTCAGCTGATGAACAGTCTGATCAATGAGAAACACAACACGTTCTTCCACAGGAACTGCCCAGGAAGCAGCAGAACCAGAGTCCTGATGGATGGAGTGGTGGAGATCGCCTGGTTCTGCCCCTCTGGATCATATGATGATAAATTCACTGACTGTGTTGCATTCTGTAATCTACACGGTGATGCAGGAGACCATGAGAAACAGCTGCAGATCCTCACTGAAATGGCCTCAGTCAATGTTGTTCTTCTATCACAACTGGACATGAATGACAAAAGTGCAGCAATAATACAAAACATGTACAGGAACTCAAAGCCACTCATTTGCCTTTTTACTGAAAATGAATCTGCTGTAACTGAAGTAAAGAAAAGGAAATACAAGATTGGTCTAAGAGACAGAAATCATTCAGTTGTACCTGAAGAACTGAGAAGAACCATAAATGTTTGTCTGTCAGAATCATCTTCCACTTTCAGACTTGAAGATTTGTCCAAACACTCAGACATCAGAGTAGATGAGGAAGATGATGAAGACTGCAGGAGAGGAAGAGAAGCAGCACAGCAGATGATGAGTTTACTGGAGAAGAAAGATCTGACAGAAATCAAAGAATCATTTCTGCCTCATCAGGGGAAACTGTGGCGTCAGTGGAGTCAGAAGAACAAAGAACTACATCGACCTCGAGCAAATGAGACAGAACTGGACATCAGTAGAAAGAAAACAGAGATGAAGAAAATCCGTGAACAGCAGCATGAATCTGACATCAGGGAGTTTATTAAGATCTTTATTAAAGAAATGAACTCACATGCTGCAAACAACATGTATTTTCTTAAATGGCTCAGAATCTTCCTGGATGATATATCTCAGCTGACCTTTCTGATCTACATCACAAATACGATGAAATGTGGTCAACAGTCTTAAAACTGAAAGAGAATTTTGATAAATCTGAACAACTCAAAGCTGAACAAGCAGAACTTGAGAGAATATCTGAGGAACTTCAAGCTGCAGCCTTGGTGTGGAGCACATCATGAGGGAGATCGGTCAGATCTATGAATCATGTTCATCTGTGAAGAAGAACAAAAAAGACCTGCAGTTTGACTTCTCTTCTCTCCCGAGTCTTGCAGCAGAGATGATGATCTCTGGATTTCCACTGGAGCTGATGGATGGAGATGCTGCTCATGTTCCTGTGGTCTGGATCTCTGCCGTTCTAGATAAACTCATCCAGAAACTGGGAGACCAGAGAGTCTTTGTGCTGTCAGTTTTAGGGGTTCAGAGCTCTGGGAAATCCGCCATGCTGAACGCCATGTTTGGACTCCAGTTTGCCGTCAGTGCTAGCAGGCTCACCAGAGGAGCTTTCATGCAGCTGGTCAAAGTCTCAGACGAGATGAAAACACAGATGAACTTTGACTACATTCTGGTTGTTGATACTGAGGGTCTCCGTCCCCTAGAACTGGCTGCAAGGTCAACAAAAGATCATGACATTGAATTGGCAACATTTGTTGTTGGTCTTGCAAATCTGACCTTGATCAACATCTTTGGAGAAAACCCATCTGAGATGCAGGACATTCTTCAGATTGTTGTTCAGGCCTTCCTGAGGATGAAGAAGGTCAAACTGAATCCCAGCTGTGTGTTTGTGCATCAGAACATCTCAGACGTCACAGCTAAAGAGAAAAACATGGAGGGAAGGAGACGACTACAGGAGAAACTGGATGAGATGACAAAACTTGCTGCTAATGAGGAAGTCTATGATGCAGAATATTTCAGTGATGTCATTAGATTTGATGTTCAGAATGATGTAAAGTATTTTGCTCAGCTCTGGGAGGGAAACCCACCCATGGCACCACCAAACCCAAAGTACTGTGAGAATATTCAAGAACAAAGAAAACTATTATGTCTCATGCCTCAAAATCACATGGAATGATGCTGATAGATTTAAAAGATCGTATTAAAGATCTCTGTGAGGCATTACTGAAGGAACGATTCATCTTCAGCTTCAGAACTGCTCTGGAGATTTCAGCCTACAGGAAACTGGGACCGAATACAGCAAGTGGTCCTGGAGTCTTCGCAGTGCCATGATGGAAACTGAGAACAAACTACACAACAAAATAGAAAATGAAGCAATTCATGAGGTTGAGGAAACTGATCTTCAAACCAAACTGAAAAAGACAAGTGAAGAAGTGGAGAACTCAATATCAGGATTCTTTGAGAAAGACACAGATGCAGAAATACTGATTCAGTGGAAATCATCATTTGACATAAAAATGTATGAGATTCAGGAAAACATTGCGAGAGAAACAAAGAGGAAATTAACTGTGATTCTTCAGCAGCGAGACCTGAAGAAAAAGATTGATGCTCAGAGGACAAATCATGAAAACACTCTCTATGAAAAGAGCAAAGAACTTGCCTTACAACTCAAAGACAAAGCAAATAATGAAGAAACACTGAATAAAGAGTTTGAATTGTTTTGGGAACAGAGTGTGAATAGGATTGTCTCAGACACTCCTCCAATCAAAGACACTGACATAATGAGAGATGTGAGAGAGATCCTCAAAAACATCTATAGAAGTGCTCTTGTATACCATTGCAGTGAGAGCTGTGATATTTTTACTGTGTCGACATTCTCTCAATATGTTATTTTCAGAAAGTCCACAAAAACAGTTAAAGAAACATGTGGATTTGTTCAAACTCTTTCTCCAGAAGATGAATCTGAAATAAGATCATTAGTTACAGACGTTGCTCAGCAGACAGACAGCATGATTCAGTCATTTAACATTTCAAAGATGGGATACAACATCAGCTGCATTCAACAGCTCATAGATTACATCAAGAAGAGAGTAGCAGAACATCAGGAAGGATCAGTGAATTATGTGCTCAAGATTGAATTCTTCATGGATTTGGTCTTTCCATCTGTAAGAGGGCAAACAAGATTATAACTGAACAACACAGACTGTTCAAGGAAGCCAATGATCATGTTCTCTATTTGGAGAGGAAGAGAGAAGAATATTACAGTATTTTCCAGAAATACTGTCATGGAGCAACATCAGCTGCCATTTTGGAGAGATCATCTGTCAGAAACTTAAAGAACCCATTGAGCAGAGTGTCTACAAGAAGACTGCCAAAGTTCTGACAGATGAAATAATGAAAAACTGTTTATCACTGAATGGAAACAGATCAGATCTGGAGAAACACATCCTGAAGACACTGGCAGAAGAGGAGGATTTCAACAAATATATGAACTACATTCATAATACCAAAGATCACTTCAAGAGTTTCATCAGAGATGAAGTCAGTCGGTACATCACTGATAAGTTCAGTGTCAGTGTTTTACCCAAGATGAAGGAGAACATTAAACTCCTGCAGCAGAAGATCAAGAAAGCAGCTCATGAATCTACTGAACATGTTCAAGTGAACAGAGGAGATGTTGGTTTGTGGTTGAAGAGTTTCACACAGCAGCTCTCAGTTGCGCTGATCTTCTCTGAAAAAGACCTCAGTGGAGTGAAATATGATGATGTTGATGATTTCAACCTCCTAAAAGATGTGATAAGAGAAGAACTTCCTCCTATAATGTCCTATATGAGCAGTAGATTCAACACAAAGACTTTTCCTGCAAATCTGGACTATAAGTTCAGACCAGATAAGCTTCTGATTGATCACTTCTGTCAGTGCTGTTGGGTTCAGTGTCCTATTCGTAAAGACGTCTGCACCAACACCATAGAAAACCATCATGGAGATCACAGTGTTGCTTTGCACAGAGAGAGAGGAATTAATGAAAGGCATTTCCCTCAAGCACAGTATCTCTGTGCTGTTGTTTGCACAAAATTAGTGACAAGTGATCAGGATTTCAATGCACCAGTTGGAAAGTTCCCTTGTCGAGAATACAGAAGAGCAGGAGGAGTTTATGAAGACTTGAGCATCACCCTGATCTATCTGATCTGCCCTACTGGAAGTGGTTTGTGTGTCGATTCCAAAAAGATCTGGAAAAACACTACAGTAAAACATCTGAGGGGAGTTTTAAGATATCAGATGAATGGAGAAAATACTCAAAACAGAATGCTATTGAGTGTTTGGGTCAATGCATCTAATGGAGCAGAGAGTGAATAGCCGGGCTAGTACGAGCCAGGGCTGACCAACTAAAGCAAATACTGATCTCCATCATGGTGACAACAAATTTTATTATTAACTAAATCTCTGTTAATTCTCAACAATAACTTTTGTACATGTATGAAAGAAATAATCATAAACTGGTTTGTAAACTGGTTTCACAATCAGTGTTACTGGAAGTCAGTTGTAGTTCTTGTGTTTCTCTTTTTTCTGTTCTTGTTTCTCTGTCCTTCAGTGATTCTGCTTATCAGTGTTCATCAGTTTCTCAATTCACTCTCTTCTTTTCATTCAAGTGGACTATATTAGTGAACTAATGTAGGGAATAGTGAATGAGGGTATAGGGTGTGATTGGGAAAACAGCCTCTGAGTGTCGATTTGGAGCACTGTTCATTTACAGTATATTCCTGTAGGCTAGTTTTGTTTTCTAGGGTATATTACTGTTTTAATGGAAAATGGTATGATACGTCTGAATTACGGCTTTTTTTACAGCAAGGGTTAACAGTGTATATACATGGATCAGCTGATGCAAGCTTGACTAACGTGACCTGCCAGAAATAAAAGCTTTAGCGTAAAGTTCTGCCAGGAAGACTCAATGTTACGTCACTCGTTATTGATTTTACATAAATTTAGAAAGGATGGTAATTTCTACAAATATGCCACCAAAAATACAACCTGAGGAGCTTTAGCACTCTCTCCAGTGACAGTCCCAATACAGTTATATTTTCAGTCAGAGAAATAGAGGAAGCTCCCGAAATACCAGCATTGCTTTATTTTGATGACAAATGCAGAGCTGAAATTAGACAGTCCGGTATAAAAAGACGAGACGTACTGACAGAATCCACATCGGATCATAAACATTATTTATATAAACACTCCTGCTGGTGCGTTGGCCCAGAGGAAGCCCTGACTAGGCCCGATCAAGCCCTGGAAGTGACAGTGGAAATGCAACTGCCCCTGGCACGCATGCCTGCTTTTGGCCCGACAGTGTAAACGCGGCTAATGGGAATATTACTTCTCCTATTATATTTTCCTCAGATCACATCAAAAATGAGTTTCTATCATATCAGCAAGAATCTGTACTCATCTTCATGGAGAACTAACAGAGTACACTGGATACGTGAGCTTTGAAAACAATATTCAATCTGAAAGTGTTCTGTTCAATGGACTAAAAAAGATTACATTGCAACATGCAACATTTAACAAAACTGAATTGATATTGTGGTGTATTTTATAGCTTTGCATTTTTTTGTTCTCTAGGTTAAATTAGCTGTAGATATTAAAATTATTAAATGAGTTTAAAGTTATTCAGATTATATAGGTATCTGCTATTTAGAAATATAAACAAAAGCATCATTTAAAACAACTACATGTAGTTTTGTGTATTTTAAAAATGACGTCATCGCGGTGTGGGCGGTCGTGTGCGCTGGGTGCATAAGGCCCCATTTCGCTTGACGGTGTGGACGGCACTTTTTGTAACAGCGCGTCCTACTTTTAGTAAAGAAAAATGACAACTCCTAAACTAAGAGTGAGTCTTCGTTGCTATGGATGACGTCATTACTCATGCACGAGCTTGACTGAAGTGACCACCTTGATTGGCTGATGATTGTAACGCGGGAATGATTCCGAACACCTCCCCTACGATGATGAGTGACAGGTGACAGGTCTGAGAATGCGTGCGCTACACAAGTAGTGCGAAGGACGGAAGATGATGAATAACTGAATAAATAGCCTAAATGAATAAAGAGTAAGGCAAAACAAATAGCCTAGTAGCCTAATGAAACATATGGATTGATGCAATATCTTTGCAACATTATTGAATGAATCTGTCACTATATGCCTCTGCCTACGTTTGCAAGGAGAAGAACATTTTAATTTGATTCACAATGAAACGTTACAATTAGTTTACATGCAATGAGTAGCCTAGTTTTGGTTGTTGTTGGTGCCGTTATTGCAAACCCCTAATGCCTACAATGCAAAATTGTTCCCTCGCGATTGGAAGCTCCTGTAGCCGCCGCATACGCATTTCAAAACATCGCGACGTGAAATGCCACAAAAAGCGGTTTGTGAATAGGTCTTAGTGCGTTAGGAGTCCTCTCGACTTCTTTTAAGCTGTCCCAGACTTAGGTGCTACTTTTAGGGCTAAAATGCTTCGTGAATTACTCTTAGTCAAAAAAATTAGGAGTTCTAAAGTTACGAGTGACACGCCCATTATTTTTAGGAGTTGCTCCTAAATTTGCCAGTTAGGAGCTACTTTTAGCCTTAAAATTCTTTGTGAATACGGCCCCAGGTGTCTTCAATAATCAAACAATCATCACACAATTAATTGATTAATCGAATTAACTCTAAACTGTGTCTGTGTTTCTTAAACACCCTGCTGATGGTTTCCATATAAACATTGTGTTAAATTTCACTGACATTAGAAATGATGCACCCTCTCATAAACTACCCAGTTGGGTTATAACCAACTGCTGGTTTGCCAAACTGGAATAAACTGGATTGGTAATTTTGTTTTCTGTCCTAAGCGAAAACTTCTTGAGGTGAGTTAAGGTGCTTAATAAGCTGGATGTCCTTCCTCTGTCATTTATGCTGTTGTTTTCTTCTAGCGCTCTTTCTCTTCTTCATCTCTTTCAACACATTCTCTTCCCGCCCATGTTATCCTCTTGATAATCTCTGTGGTTGATTACAAAACATTAAGTTCAAGAACTTATCTTTAAGTTACAAATAGAAGTTGAGTTGAGTTAAATTTCACTGACAGTAGAAATGATGCACCCTCTCTAAACTACCCAGTTGGGTTATAATAACTGCTGGTTTGCCAAACTGGAATAAACTGGATTGGTACTGGATTGTCCTTCCTCTGTCGTTTATGCCGTTGTCTTCTTCTAGCACTCTTGCTCTTCATTGTAGTCTCGTCTATCTCATCTCTTTCAACACGTTCTCTTTACACCCATGTTATCCTCTTGATAATCTCTGTGGTTGATTACAAAACATTAAGTTCAAGAATTTATCTTTCAAAATTTTTGCTCATCTCATCCTGCTCTACAAAAAAGAGGAAGTCAAATACATTTGTTTCTACACTCTAAAAAGAGATGTGTTAAAAATGACACATGTTGTGTCAGTTTTAACACATGTAGTGAGTGTGCTCAGGGACAACACATGTTGTGTCAAATTTAGCACAATAAATGTGTAAGTCATTTTAACACACAAATTGTGTCATTTAAAAAAATAAAGCGAAAGCGGCAGATGCAAAAATATTAACCGTTTAATCAATAGTCGAGTACAGAATGCATGTGCACACAAAGTACAAGACAATGTTTCAAGCTCAATGACTGGACAGACTCACTGTACTGGACATTATTCAGTTATTCACCGCATTTCAAAAATATATCAATATATTTTTTATATCGATATATCGCCCAGCCCTACACTGCACCTGCGCGAAGCCACGAACTAATTGAAGTTCAGAGACTACTTGGGTGGCTCGCTGTAATTCAAAGCAAGCCCACTATGCCGCACTGACGCTTTATACATGGAACTTGGACAGGGCCAGGGCACACAGGCCACTGTGGCCGTACGATGATTTTTTTTCACGGGGAATGAAGGCCAAAGTGTAGGGCAACGGCGGCCATGGCCGCGTGGCCGCGGTATAATTCCCACCCTGTCATGGACCAACGGGCCCAATATAGACATGATCTGCACGTATTTCCGACGTCCATTGTTTAGTGGGTAACTGTGACTTAACACAATTATAAAATGAAATACTGATTAGTCAACACATCTTCCTTAGTAGTTAACAATAGAAGTACTAGTTAATGAAGAATTACCTATTAGTTCTTCAATAATTCCTTATTAGTTCTGCAGCAAGTAAGAAACAGTATACTAAAGTGTTAACCATTTTTTAAATAAATTAAAACCAAAGTAAATGATCAAAATAACTGAAATAGTTTTCTTTTTTTTAACAGGCAGAAAAAGATCATTGTGGAACATCAGAAGTGTTGACTGAAAAAATGAATCTATTCCACAGACTTCATCTTGAAGGCAGACATCACAATAAACTGAGAGCTGCAGATGTTCTTCAGATAACTGAACATCCATTACAGTCTCCTGAGTTTTGTGCCGAAGAGGATCTGATTCAGACTTTCATACAAAAACTACTGATGATGAATACAGAGCGAGATACATCAAAACTAATGAGACCAATGAGGAAGGTCACAATGAACAAGGCAGTAATGATTCATTTAGACAAGAAGCTGATTCTCATGATTTTTTTTTTAATTTAGGGTCAGTGTCTAAAACAAGTCAGTCTGACCGAATCCACCCGATGGATGTTCAGGTGGCTGTGTTTCATTGTGCTGATGGTTTCCTGAAGCAGCTGATGGTCACTAAACTGTCCAGTGTCAGTACGCTCTGCCTCTGCTTGTTCCTGATCCATTCACACAACAGATTGAGTTTCCTCTCTGGACATTCAGACAAATCAACAAGAGCTGGAAGATGAGAAACACCAACAATGAGATAATCAGTCAAACCCAGGCGATCTACAAGGTACAAACTCCAATGGTGTCATTCTTCAGGTTTGGCTCTGTGTCTTCATCCAAATCTGAGCTGATGAACAGTCTGATCAATGAGAAACACAACACGTTCTTCCACAGGAACTGCCCAGGCAGCAGCAGAACCAGAGTCCTGATGGATGGAGTGGTGGAGATCGCCTGGTTCTGCCCCTCTGGGAAAAACACGGATACATTCACGGACTGTGTTGCGTTCTGTAATCTACACGGTGATGCAGGAGAACATGAGAAACAGCTGCAGATCCTCATTGAAATGGCCTCAGTCAATGTTGTTCAACTATCAAAACTGGACAAGAATGACAAAAGCATGATAAAACTTGACCAACTCTACAAGGACTCAAAGCCACTTATTTGTCTTTTTACTGAGGATGATTCTGCTGTAACCGAGCCAATAAAAGGAAAATACAAGATCGGTTTGAAAGACAGAAATCAGTCAGAAGTATCTGAAGAACTCAGAAGAACCATAAATGATTGTCTCTCAGAATCATCTTCCACTTTCAGACTTGAAGATGTGTCCAAACACTCAGATATCAGAGTAGATGAGGAAGATGATGAAGACTGCAGGAGAGGAAGAGAAGCAGCACGGCAGATGATGAGTTTACTGGAGAAGAAAGATCTGACGAAATCAAGGACTCATTTCTGCCTCATCAGGGGAAACTGTGGCATCAGTGGAGTCAGAAGAACAAAGACCTACATCGACCTCGATCTGATGAACTAGAAATGGACATCAGTAGAAAACAAACCGAGATGAATAAAATCCGAGAACAGCAGCATGAATCTGACATCAGTGAGATTATTAAGATGTTTATTAAAGAAATGAATTCATATGCTGAACCTGAGAAGATATTTTCATTAAATGGCTTGGAATACTCCTGGATGAATTTACCTCAGCTGGCCTTTTTGATCTTCATCACAAATATGATGAAAAGTGGTCAACAGTCTTAAAATTGAAAGAGAATCATGATAAATCTGAAAAACTCAAAGGTGAACAAGCAGATCTTGAAAGAATATCTGAGGAACTTCAAGCTGCAGCCTTTGGTTTGGAGCACATCATGAGGGAGATCGGTCAGATCTATGAATCATGTTCATCTGTGAAGAAAAACAAGAAAGACCTGCAGTTTCACTTCTCTTCTCTCCCGAGTCTTGCAGCAGAGATGATGATCTCTGGACTTCCACTGGAGCTAATGGATGGAGATGCTGCTCATGTTCCTGTGATCTGGATCTCTGCTGTTCTAGATAAACTCATCCAGAAACTGGGAGACCAGAGAGTCTTTGTGCTGTCAGTTTTAGGGCTTCAGAGCTCTGGGAAATCCACCATGCTGAATGCCATGTTTGGACTCCAATTTGCCGTCAGTTCTGGCAGGTGCACCAGAGGAGCTTTCATGCAGCTGGTCAGAGTCTCAGACAAGATGAAAACACAGATGAACTTTGACTATATTCTGGTTGTTGATACTGAGGGTCTTCGTGCTCTAGAACTGGCTGGAAGATCAACAAGAGATCATGACAATGAATTGGCCACATTTGTTGTTGGTCTTGGAAATCTGACCTTGATCAACATCTTTGGTGAAAACCCAGCTGAGATGCAGGACATTCTTCAGATTGTTGTTCAGGCCTTCCTGAGGATGAAGAAGGTCAGACTGAACCCAGCTGTGTGTTTGTTCATCAGAACGTTTCAGACGTCACAGCTAGAGAGAAAAACATGGAGGGAAGGAGACGACTGCAGGAGACACTGGATGAGATGACAAAACTCGCTGCTGAAGAGGAAGACTGTGATGCAGAACGTTTCAGTGATGTCATTAGATTTGATATTCAGAATGATGTAAAATATTTTGCTCATCTTTGGGAAGGAAACCCACCCATGGCACGACCAACCCAAACTACTGTGAGAATATTCAAGAACTAAAGGAAACTATTATGTATCATGCCTCAAAGTCACATGGAATGATGCCGATTGACTTTAAAGTCCGTATTAAAGATCTCTGGGAGGCTTTACTGAATGAACGATTTGTATTCAGCTTCAGAAATTCTCTGGAAATTTCAGCCTACAAGAAACTGGAGACTGAATACAGCAAGTGGTCCTGGAGTCTTCGCAGTGCCATGATGGAAACTGAGAACAAACTACACAACAAAATAGAAAATGAAGCAATTCATGAGGTTGAGGAAACTGATCTTCAAACAGACCTGAAGAAGACAAGCGAAGAAGTGGAAAAATCAATGTCTGAATTCTTTGAGAAAGACAAAGATAAAGATATACTGATTCAGTGGAAATCATCATTTGAAATTAAAATCAAAGAGCTTCAGGAAAACATTGTGAGAGAAACAAAGAGGAAATTAAACGAGATTCTTCAGCAGCGAGACCTGAAGAAAGAGACTGATGCTCAGAGGACACATCATGAAAACACTCTCTATGAAAAGAGCAAAGAACTTCACTTAAAACGCAAAGACATAGCAAATGATGAAGAAACACTGAAGAAAGAGTTTGCTTTGTTTTGGGAACAGAGTGTGAATAAGATCATCACAGAAACTCCTCCAATCAAAGACATTGACATAATGAGAGATGTGAGAGATATCCTCAGTAACGTCTTTGAGGGTGACATTACAGAGGACAATGAGTACATCAACATTTTCACTGTGTGGAGTTATTTTGAATATGTTATTTTCAAAACTCCACAAAAGGAACAGTTAAAGGAACATTTGGATGTATTCAAACTCTGTCTCCAGACGATGAAGCTCGAATAAGATCATTAGTCACAGATGTTGACCAGCAGACAGACAGAATGATTAATTCATTTAACATTTCAACGATGGGCTACAAGATCAGCCACATTCAACAACTCACAGATTACATCAAGAAGAGAGTAAAAAAACATGAGGAAGAATCAGTGAAATATGATTCAAGAATGAATTCTTCATGGATTTGGTTTATTCCATCTGTAAGAAAGCAAACAAGATAATCACTGAGCAGCACAGAAAGTTCAGAGATGCCAATGATCCTGTAATATGTGTTGAGAGAAAGCGAGAAGAGTACTACAGTGTTGTCCAGAAATACTGTCATGAAGCAACATCAGCTGCCATTTTTGGAGAGATCATCTGTCAGAAACTCAAAGAGCCCATTGAGCAGAGTGTCTACAAGAAGACTGCCAGAGATCTGACATATGAAATAATGAAAAACTGTTCATCACTGAATGGAAACAGATCAAATCTAGAGAAACACATCCTGAAGACACTGGCAGAAGAGGAGGATTTTGTCAAATACATAGATTACATTAATTTTCCAAGCCATCACTATAAGGATTTCATCAGAGATGAAGTCAGTCAGTACATCAGTGATAAGTTCAGTGTCAGTGTTTTACCCAAGATGAAGAAGAACATTAAACTCCTGCAGCAGAAAATCATAAAAGCAGCACATGAATCTACTGAACATGTTCAAGTGAACAGAGGAGATGTTGGTTTGTGGTTGAAGAGTTTCACACAGCAGCTCTCAAATGTGCTGATCTTTTCTGAAAAAGACCTCAGTGCAGTGAAACATGATGATGTTGATGATTTCAACCTCCTAGAAGATGTGATAAGGAAAGAGCTTCCTGCTATAATGTCTGACATCAGCAGTAGATTAAACACAGATACATTCCCATTAAATTTGGACTATAAGTTCAGGCCAGATGAGATTCTGATTGATCACTTCTGCAGTGCTGTTGGGTTCAGTGCCCATTCTGTGGAGCCGTCTGCACCTACTCCATAGGAAACCATTATGGAGAACACAGTGCTCCTTTTCATCGTAGTACTGGTCTCAATGGAACATATTACAATAATACATCTAACTTGTCTACCCATATCTGCACATCAGCAGTAGCAAACAGCACTCTATATTTTCATCCCAATGATTCAGATGATACAGTCCTCTGGAGAGAATACAGAGAGCAGGAGGAGTTTATGCAGACTGGAGCATCACCCCTGATCTCACCGAACTGCCCTACTGGAAGTGGTTTGTGTGCAGATTCCAGAAAGATCTGGGAAAATACCACAAGAAAACATTTGAGGGGGAAGGAGAGATTCCAAATGAATGGAGAAAATACTCAAAACAAGAAGTTATTGAGAGTTTGGATAAATACATGTAAATGGACAAGTAAAATACGTTTCTTTTGGTTTTCGACTCACAGAACACTTTGAAATTAATCTGAAATCATACCTCAGTTCACGGAATACATCAGAGAGATGAGTTAAAGATTTGAAGTGTTCTGTTAAAAAATATATTCCTCACATATCTGATATCAGTATCTGTGAAGCAATCTCTACTTAAATGCTCTGTTCCAGACAGCTCTGAACTCAAAGTTCCCACTAAAGTCAAGGAAGTCAAGGGGGTAACTTGGGGCTCGGCTCAGGTCGAGTCTCGAGCTCGAGCACTCCTTCACAGACAGCAATCCTCTCTTCCATTCAAATATTATGTGAACTTGTGAATTAAAGGAGAAGTTCACTTTTAAAATGAAAATTCTGTCATCATTTAGTCACCCTCATGTTGTTTCAAAGCTGTAAGAATTTCTTTCTTCTGCTGAACAGAAAGGAAGATATTTAGAAGAATATCAGTAACCGGACAGTTTTTGGGTCCCAATGACTTCCATAGTATATTTTTTTCCTACTATGGAAGTCAATGGGACCCAAAAACTGTCTGGTTACTGACATTCTTCTAAATATCTTCCTTTCTGTTCAGAGAAGAAAGAAATTCTTACAGCTTTGAAACAACATGAGGGTGACTAAATGATGACAGAATTTTCATTTTAAAAGTGAACTTCTCCTTTAAGATGATTTGAATGTTTAACTCTAGGCCACTCTTTAATACAGTTATCATTATGTAGTGGCAAAGGCGGTGGGATGTGAAGGTTTCAAACTTATGAATATACAATATATACTGTGAATCTTAACCAAATATGTACATGTTATCATTTTATTTTAGAGAACATTGAGTGATTGAAATGTTTTAC
Organism: Leuciscus waleckii; assembly: GCA_900092035.1. Lineage (NCBI taxonomy): Eukaryota > Metazoa > Chordata > Actinopteri > Cypriniformes > Leuciscidae > Leuciscus > Leuciscus waleckii. Next base: position 9,891 of record FLSR01000329.1, on the reverse strand, counting down.
TAATTAATTTAAAATTGGTATCTAAAATCTGCTTAAAACTTAAACACAAATATGATACCCATTAGTACTTTCAGTACCATCCAATAAACTCATCCAAATGTGTATATTTGAGTCTGCCCATCTAACTTTCTATGGGATTAAACCGTGTGCAAATTTTAGACCTGTATGTATGAATGCATGTGTTTGTGAATATGCACAAGAAGAAAACAAAAATACACTTAATGAATTCATGTGAATTTATTTACCTCTGTATGAGTGGCTACCTTTTGTTTTAGGTAATAAATCTCTAACCGAAATTGGACCAATCAGTTGTGAGCATTAAGTGACCAATGTCTGATGCAATAAAGTCACTCCTTTAAATGATCTTGCTTTAAATTAAGGGTCACTTCACATGAATAGAATTTAAAAGACAAAATCGCCAGTCTTTTAGTGATGATGATTATTTATTATAATTATTTTATATGATTTATACATAATTATACCCATAATCCATTACAGAGCTCAAACCTCAATCAAAAATTTTAACTAAGCCTAAACACCTTGATTAGCAAATTATTAGGAAAAGATTAGAAAACACTGAAGCAGTTCTGCAGTTGACGAGATAAGTAATGACTTAAGGTGGGCATACACTGTGCGATTTTCGTCAGATTTTGAGCCAAATTCTGACTCGTGCAACTCTTTTTCGGGTAGGGCCAATTTTCAGCTTTGTCGTGCATCGTTTGTCGTGCAGTGTTCATGCAGTGTACAGGGGAAATGAGAGCCGATTAACCTCTCCCGACCGGCAACTGGATGGTCGGAAGAATTTCTGGCATGTTAGAAATTTTGGTCGCTCCTTGTGACTAATAATAATTTAATACATAAATTGGAAATGCTAAATCATCTTGATATTGATAGCTGAAGCTTGTTTTGACAATATCTCTGGATACATGATATTGTCTAGGCACAACCCGGCACGAGGGTTTATCGCGCTGATTCACGCATATTCACATGTATAGTGTGAGCAGTGAAGTCGCAGCTCGACGTTCGGACCGTATAGTGTGAGCACATAAATCCTGAGCTTTGGCTTTACATCGCATGCGATCTACTCGTTCAGTTTGAGTATGTACCTTGCTGAAATCGCCAGACATCGCACAGTGTATGCCCGCCTTAATGTTGAAAATTTGGTTCTGTGGATATCACCATTATTGTGATTATGTTTGCTTTAGTTGAGCTCTTGAATTTCTATTATTGAATTATTAACAAACTGCCTCCACCAGACAATACCCTAGGGTTAAAAAGAGTTATTGGGATGGCCAATTACCTGGAAAAGTAATACGCACCTGGGAAAACTCTCAAAGTGGCAGATGCTCTGCACAGGAGTCCCTCAAATGACGTACAGGACTGTAATGACACGCACCCAAACATGGAGTGCTATGTGGTATCTATCATTGCAGCATGCCGACAATTCACCCGTGTGGAGTTTAAAGAACTGGCTTGTGAGCTAGACTTTAAACACATAACCTCCAGTCCATATCACCCACAGGGGAATGGGCATGCTGAAAGAGACACACAAACAGCAAAGAGAATTCTAAAGCAAAAAGACACCTTCTAGCACTCGTGTTACAGATCCACTCCATGCAGCAGTACAGGTTCAAGTCCAGCAGAACTCTTGATGGGTTGCAAGATTCTAACAACCTTAACCACCCTTAACAGAAATCTGTTACCTAAATGGCCGAACACAAAAGTAATTAGGAAAAATTATGCAGCCAAGAAAAATGAACAAGCTTACTACACAACCATCATCATGGTGTGAAAACCCTATCTCTCCTATATCCTGGGGATCAAGTCCTTACCAAATTGGACACTCAAAAAAATGGTGACAAAGGGGAGTGTCACTCTACAAACTTATCTAATGGAGACAGAGCTAGGGGGTACATTACGCCACAACCGACGCCACCTCCAGGAAGTGCCTGATGAAAAACCACCAATGACAACATCTGAGCACGAGACCACACTAACAGAGTTATGTTTATGCAGAGTGCTGACAAATCACTGGACAAATGTTCCAGAACAAAATGGATCAAAACCAAGGTTTCCTGATGGACTGGTATGAACCAGGTCTGGCAGGATTAGCAGACCACCACAAACTCTGGACCTATAAATGAGGAGGCGAGAGGAAGAAAAAAAGATAAGAGACTGAAATGCATGGTATAGTTATTTTGAGAAATGTTGATTGCAGTTCACACTACACAAAGTTTTGGTAACAAATTAAGTTATACAGTCTCAAATGAACCAGTATTAACTATTTTCTACATATGGGAAGGAAAATGTTATGCCTAAAAGTTACACATACGCTTGAAGTAACACATTAAAACACACATTTGTCACAAAGCTCAAATAGATTTGTAAAAGGAGGAGAATGAATGAAAAGAATGAAAATGATTTATGTCTGCAAGTAAGACATAACGGGATGACATGCTTCATAGTGATGACATGAAAACAATACTGCAAGGTATGGGGGGGGGAGTGTCTTGAGAGTATAGTGTGTGCGCGTGTGCTTGTGTGCGTGTGTGTGTGTGTGGCTCTGCTGCTGAACAGTTAACAGACATGGGAACAGTATAGCTAACATTCACATTTGAATATTTATCGCAAGTCATATCGTCATCGCAATATTAAACAATGTTATCGCACATCGCAGCCTTTCCTCATATCGTGCAGCCCTACTTACAAGGCAATTACTTTGCAGGCAGCGTTTGCGCACGAAGGTAACTCACAAAACTGATTTCAGACAGACTTCTGAGGCAGCCAAATAGAGTGAGCTTGGTGATAGCAAATATTTAATACGTAGCAAGAATTACTATTGTAGTAATGACATCAGAAGTGGAAAAACAGAATAAAAAGCACAAGATTGGGGGATATCAAAGGCAGCGAAGGATACATCTAAGTATTGCTGCTTTCAAAAATCGGTCAGATGAAGGTATAGCTATCAGGCTGCAGGAAGTGAAGTTAACATTTAATTGGATTCGGATGTGCCTTGATGCCTTCCTATCTTGGAATACATCCTCCGAAGGCAGCATTTTTAAGCTTCAGGCACAGCGTAGATGTTGTGTTTATACTCATCTCTTCACTTCTTTCTGTTCTTGTTGTTGCTCTTTGTGATTCTACTTGTTAACAGCAGGTGTTCATCACTTATGCTCAATATTCACTTGACTTGTTAAAGGTCCCATTCCATGGATTATTTTTATTATTTTATCATGTTTCCAGGGGTGCCCTTATAATGTTAGTATGTTTTTTAGATCAAAAATTCTGCTTGTAGGCTATGTATCCATTATTTATTAATAGCCTACAAGTCTGCTGTCTGAATGATGATCAAACATGTACTGATGAGTTTAATAAAGTTTATTGTACATCACACAAAAGATGAAGCGTCAGTTTTACTTCAGAAAATCACCGTAAGAGCTGAGTAAACACAGTAGCCTAAGTTATAAGAAGTGCGCAAGTAGCCAGTAGAGTTGAGGGAGCATTCCTGTGGGCGGAGGTTGCGGAGGTTACGGTTCTAGTGACATCATTAAAGAAGGAAGTAGAGGGATGTAGTCCAATCGAGCCGTTTTTTGTAGTCAACTTCTGTTAAATAAAATATCTCGCTTGGCATTGAACTTTGAGCTTTATAATTTTACAGATATTATTTATACTCTAACAACAACATTACACACTAACTAAAGTTTGAAACATGGGATCACGTAGAACGGGACCTTTAATTTCACACTGGGGATTTTGTAGTGTGGTTCAAGCAGGCATGTACTGGCCATCAGGAGCACTGGGACTTTCGGGTCGAGTAGTGGTTCCGATCAGTGAAACGAGGGAGACACCCACCTCCCACTTTTTTCCACTCCAACGCGGTTTTGCTTTTTCATTGGAGCGAATGGGAAACTCCAAAAGGCAAATACTTCAAAGTGTGATGAAACTGCACTACCGAATTAAACCGTGCATCTGCCCGGCACAGATTAAAAGAAGAGCGGGATCTGATAGGTTTCACTCACATAGTACTGACGAATGTCAGTTCCACTTCCACCACTCTATAAAGCTATAAACAGCGCAAGTTGCCTTTTCATATTAGAGACAGAATTATTAGAATCCATATACTCATGGCAATGAGAGGGCAGGGTTTTACCGCTTACATTAGCTGAGTTAACTCTTTGTTAAAGGGATGGTTCACCAAAATGAAAATTGTCATCATTTAATCACCCTCATGTCATTCCAAACCTGTATGACTGACTTTCTTCTCTGGAACACAAAATAAGATCATTTTGAGAAATTACTGAGATTTGATTTTTCTCTTTTTATCCATACAATCGAAGTCAATGGTACCCAAAGTGGTTTGATTACCAACATTCTTCAAAATATTTCCTTTTTTGCTCTGCAGAATAAATAAGTCTTACAGGTTTAAGCCTTTAATAGCAGTGAATGTACTTTTGCAAAGCTCAAAATCAGTGATTTACAGTCAAATTTGGATTTCTATGCATTTGTTCAATAATATATTCAATGCAGTATATTCAATAATATCTAGGCATATTATTATTATTTGTTTCTGTCCTGTTTTATTATTAATTTAATTACTCTAGTTTAAGGCCTGGGTGGGCTTGAATTTTCCTGAATTTTAGCCCCAGTCCAGCCCTGGGTTCAGGTGTGTTTGACTTTGGTTGGAGCTGAACTTTTATCTCAACATGAAAAACGTCATGGCAATTCAAATTCATCAAGTTCACACTTAAACTGTACGTTACATTTGTAGCAAGAGAACAAACTGAACACTTCAACCAATTTCTATTCATAGTTTTCAGTCACATGACTGGCGCAGAGACCTGGAGGGCAAGACATTCACAGAACTGCAGCACAGCCACAGGCCTGTCAGTCTGTTTCAAGACATACAGATCACCTCTCAAAAGAAAAAAAACAATATGTTAACAGACCTTGTTTTGCCCTCCAGGTTGGAAATATATGAATGCTTCTTTCTTTATTGATTCTTTCTATATACTTGCTTTATTGCGAACAGGAAAGCAGGAGGGCATTTTTCAAATAAAGTGACTTTCACATTGCATAAAACTGTGTCTGTCTTGTCTGATAACAGTGGGTAAAAATGTAAGCTAGTTTCTGTGAAAATGAGGCATAATGTGAATAAATGACACATAAAACAGCAACTGAACCATAAAAATAACAACAACACAGATGGAGTAAAATCATTCTTAATTAGTAATTACTTTACATTAAACCTGAAACCAGCATGGGAAGTATCATAAACAGAATGGAAAGTATCATAAACGCAAACCTTTATATTTTTTTTTGTATGGGACACTTGATCTAAATCCCACATTAAAAGCTTTAGTATCCTCTACAAATACTTTTTTAATCCAAGTAAAAACCAAAAGTGAATTTTCTAAATGTGTGTTTTAAGTTGTAATGATGACAGAGTAACTATAGAGTCGTTTCTCGTGTTAATCGGCACACTGTCCTCTGGCGGTGAGATGTAGAACTGCAGCTCCCAGATATTACTACTTATTTTATACACATCTGGGAAGTTTATGTTGGTCATGTTGGGCTGCTCAGCTAACTCTCGCTTTCTTTTCACATATCGGGCCAGTGTAGCAACAGAAATGCGGACCTCCTCAGCTATAATATACCTTTCTTTATTGACCTGCCTCTACCATTTCAAGCCCTCTCTAAGAGCTGTGCTGCCAATCCCGTATCCGTGGTCCTAAATCTAAAATGGGACATCCTACAACAGGAATAGCACAAACAAAGTCCACACACAGACTACACAACATAGCCTAACACACACACACACAGGCTGTGCATTTTATTGTCTATGATTGAACTCTGTTACTGCATACTTTTGCATAGCTCAAAATCAGAATTTGGATTTCTATGCATTTGTTCAATAGTATATTCAATGCAGTATATTCAATAATATCTAGGCATATTATTATTATTTGTTTCTCTCCTGTTTTATTATTAATTAAATTACTCTAGTTTAAGGTCTGGGTGAGCTTGAATTTTCCAGTGCTGAATTGTAGCCCCAGTCCAATCCTGGGTTTAGGTGTGTTTTATCTCAACATGAAAAACTTCATGGCAATTCTAAATGCATCATGTTCACACTTAAACTGTACATGTTACATTTGTTGCAAGAGAACAAACTGAACACTTCACGTCCACATATTTCTATTCAGTCACATGACTGGCACAGAGACCTGGAGGGCAAAACATTCAAAGAACTGCAGAACCGGTCAATCTGTTTCTATGTCATTTTGGTGATCAAAGAGGAGTTTTAAGGGATACAATTAATGACTACAGGGGGACTTTAAACACATGTGATTTACTGTTGGCTGTAAAGCTTGTTAACAAAGTTGTAGTCCACTTGAGGGTGCTGTTCTCAAGACCAATCTCCAGGCCTCCCTGTGACCATCATTTGATCTGTCCTATATTTAGTGACTCCCTGGGTTCTGTCATGTTGTCCTTATGTCACTGCTGGCATTAATATATATAACTGGACAAACCGTGGCTCTGACACACTGACTTGTTAAACAGAAAATATCACACATGCCAGAGTGCCCATGTGGGATGGTGGAAACCCGCCATTGTTGTGTCAGGATAAGCACAGTCCGCAGTTTTTGCCTGGAGGGCATGTCCATCTGCCCTGCCATATGATGACAGGAAATTAATGATGCTATTGTTGATGCACTGTGTTCATGTTCAAATTTTGGGCAGAATATCTCAGAATTGTGCGCCTGCAATTGCTTCCTGAGACCTGTAAGTTTGTGTAATTTCTCACCAGTGTTGGGAGACACTACAAGCGAAGGGTAAAAATATCAATTTATTTGAAATAGAAATATTTTGTAAGATTATAAATGTCTTTACTTTACTTTTAATCAATTTAATGCATCATGACTGAATAAAAGTATGAATAATTAAATCAATAATAATGAAAAAAAATTTTAAAAAATTTTTTTTTTTTTTTTTTTAATGAATGGGGGGGGGTAAGATGTATGTACAGTAACTTGCTGTGGCATTAAAAAAGACTTAAACTGGCCAAAACACACACACTTTTGTGAACACTTGTATGATCTTTACCAGGTTGGCATTGATGCCTCAGTGCAAATACTCCAGCTTTTGAATGATTTATAGTATGTTCTGCCGAGGGTATTGTTCCGTGGTGTTGCATGTGAACTGCATTTGGCACAATGGCCTCCTGATGAAATAATAATTTCTTAATCTAAAAGGAGCCTGGGGTGCACTGGCTTTTAGAGGAGCCAATTTACAGATCATAATACAGAAAGTATGGCCAGCTTTCTGTAACAGAGGTGTCTGTCCTGCAGAGGTGATACCACTAGCGATTGAGACACATGCTACGAAATCATTCAAACAGATATACCAAATGCTCCTAGCTCTTAAGACGCGTGAAAGAAAAATTGAGCATTGAACATAGATTTGCTTCTGTTTTGAAGGAATATATTACCTGAAAATTCATCCCAAGTAATTTTCTTATCCTTATGTTGTCCCAAACCTGAATAACTTATGACTCATGTTCATGTTGCTCTTTTACTTGCAATGAAAGCATATTGTGAGCAAGGTCTGTTTTAATAAATGTATCTCAGTGTTGAGTGAACACCTTTTGAACTACCATGTGCCACTTAGATGTAGAACTACTTAGACTGAAAAGCTTGGAGGCACAAATGGGTCCATTCTGCTGTAAAATTGAGCCTTGGTATTTCAGAAAAAAATAAAATACATAAAAATAAAACATACTACGACTTAAACTGAATTCTGAAGAAATTTTGAAATCTGATGAAAAGGCAGCAACCTGAATGTGCTTTTATCCTAATAATTATTTGTGTTCTTTCTTATGTAATCGATAAAAGATGTGTTATATAATGAAGCATAAAAAATCCATCTCAACAAAAACTGAGCCATTTCATAAACTTCCATCCTAGAGTAGATTGTGGTCTGAGAACTAAAATGGACAGAGTACTGAAGTCATCGGTTTCGATTAATCAGAAACAGACAAGAAGCCGTTCGGCAGGCCAAAACCCGCAGCGAACACAATAGCGTCCCAACACAGCTAAACCACGGCTAAACTCATCAAAACAGCATTAGTCATTTCTTGAACCACATTTTTGTTGTCTTTCCAGCTATTAGCATGATTTTAATCACTAAACCGTGTGTGTGTGCGCAGTTTTGGCTTTTGTAATGTCATTTCACACAAATTATTTGCTCACTCTTAAATATGGAAGCATTTTTATTTTGACTTTTAAACCAATAGCAATTATCATTATCACTGAGAACATAGCAACAGCACTATGTGTTCCACTGTACCTTAACCAAAATATATTTGAGCTGTGATGTCTGTCTGCACACAAGTATGGAGATGTTCTAATCTAAACCCTTTCCTCAGGAGTTCTGAGTTCTCTTTTAAATGGGCCGCAGGGGCCTGTGAAAGGCCTTTAGTTTTATGATGCCTCAACTTTGTCTCACCATCTACAACTCCTCTATGCAGAAAGAATTCACAGTTCATTGAGTTTTTTTAAGTCTTTTTTAGTTTTTTTTTTTCAGTCACAGCAGATGTAATCTTGAATATTTTTTTTTTCTGGCCAAGATAATTTTCACTGTCTGTTAAAGGGGTCATGATATGAGAAATCATATTTTGCCTTCTTTTGACATATGGTCTTTGTACCATTAAAACATCCTTTAAGTGTAATATCTTAAAGCGTCCTCCTCAGACAAAGCATTTATTTAATCAAGCTCCAAAAACGGCTCATATGGATATTGCAAGATTTGTTACATCACACAGGCAAATACAAAACGAAGTTTTGTTTTATGAATATCTGAACATGCAATACATCAATAAAACAAACAAAACATTTTATTCTAGCTTCATGCATTCCTTTTTTTTAATCAACATTTGAATGTGGGTAATTTTCAAAAAAGCAAAGAGCTGAGCTTTCTCAGAAAGCTGAGAAAATTGCGTTATTGTCAAAGACTATGTCTGGATCGGATTTAAATATAGATGGAGTAGATCGAGTCCATCAACAAAGCTTGCAGTCTTATAACTTGTCCTGGGTCGACATTTCATTTGGTAAAGTTAGGCAGTTTTGATATACATGCTGTTTAATGTTGATGATCATTTTATTTTACATATGAATCTGATTACATATGCTATGGCTTGTTACTGCTTCTTTTTCGCCTGTGTTTTGATCAGGAGATTCATACTCTTTCAAAAGATGCATAATAGCGCCCCCTACTACATAACAATGAAAACATAGAAAGCCGGAACATTCCATCAATGGCGGGGAAAGAGTTAACATTATAAGTGAACCTCTAGGAACATTAAAATAGCCTAATTGTATAAAAAAATAAAAAAATCATGACCCCTTTAAATGCAGACATTGTTAGGTTTACAACCACCACACAATTTGCTTGCTGCAAGTCTGCCAAAATTCCTATTAGACCTTTATAAAATGCAAAAAATCAATTAGACAACTCAGCACATGATTGTGTGGGCGATACTGTCTAAAGCAAATTATGAAATATAAAGTTCTGTCATGAAACTAGGTGGCGCAGGCTGATAGGTCCTTAACTCAATCTGCTTACAATCGCATCATTCTCTAACAGCTGATTGATTCCTGCTGTATCAGTAGCCAATGAGCTCCCTTCAGCGAGCATGCTCAACCTTCAAATACTGGGTCAGCATTTGCAGTAGAAATTTGCAGCACACTTTCAGAAACCCTCCACCTTCCCCAGCTCCACCTGTATAGATCTGCTTCGGTTGATTCAAATATGCTCAATTTTACAGCAACAGCCTGCCTTACTTGCTCACAGCAGTGTGTCATGCATGTATTGGCAGTAGCAAGTCCTGTACTTGCT
>FLSR01000328.1:42867-62619 GCA_900092035.1 Leuciscus waleckii | reverse complement strand
GATAACTATATTTGCGTTTACACCAAGAGCGATAGGTATAATGATAACTATATTTGCGACCACACCAAAGACCGATAAGTATAAAAGATAACTATAACGATAACTATATTTGCGTTTACACCAACAAACGATAACATTGTTTATTCTAAGCTTGCGCGCTGCGATTTCAAAGTGTTTATGCGATTTTTGAGCTAATAATCTAACCGTGAATTTAACTGACATAGTCAATATAGAGGAATAAAAATAACACCTAGTCTTTTTTACCGCAACTTCAAAGGAAGCAAGACAATGTTGTGGAAACGAGCGCTGGAAACCTGAGGTAATACTTCTGTTTATTCAGAGGGTATGAACGATTGTTTTAAAAAAATCTAATCAGACCTCAGCGATTAACTTCTCCGCAATGTCGTCTGCCATTTTAAATGCGCGAGCCCTTTAAATTAGAATGGATTCTGATTGGCTGTCAGTGTTTTATCGTTCAACAGCTGGGAAAAAATCGTTCCGAAAGTGATCCCAACTACATTGTTCCCCATATCTTTATCGTTATAGCTGTGGTGTAATCTCTGCTATTCTTTAATATTGAGAAAGATTTTTAGAACTATATCTTTATCGTTATCTTTATCGTCCTTGGTGTGAACTATCCCTTTAAGACTACTCTTTTTGGGTTAGTCTATTAGTGAACCTTGGTGGCGACTGGAGGAATGGAAGTCTGACCCCCACCACCCCTCCATCTAAAAAGCAATGCACTTGTCATCTCATATCCCATTTCTACCCTGTGCCCTTGCCTCAAGAGCAATAAATGGGTCATTTCCATTGCTGTGGGCCCCTTAGTTCAACCTTCCCCAATGGCCCCACATCAAAGAGGATCCTATTGGCAACAAAGAACTGACGAGCCCAAAAAGAAGAGTGGGGGAAACAAAGGGGCCTGGGTCACCAGTCTAATTTCACTCGCAAAGACTTTCATTAATAGGCAAGCATGGACCCGTAATCTGCCCCCATGTCCCGCTAGGCTTAGGGAGGGGCAGAGAAAGGTCTTTTGGCATTGACCCTGCACCTCCTTCCCCATTCTCTTTAAACTCGTCATTCTCCGTAGTCCCTCTTTTCACCGGATGAAGGTCAAATGGAGAGAAACAGGGTGGAAAAGGGGATCTATGTTATGGGATGAGACAAAGGCAGGCCAACAAGCTCGGGGAGTCCGTACTCAAGGGTGTTTCAAAAGTAATTGTCTCTGATTAATGAGGAAGAAAAAGATAAATTCAATTTAATGAATTTCAAATGGTGTAACCATACCCATAAAAATAAAATTTCCTGTTTGACATCTGTTTTTGCACGAGACTAATGCAGGAACAATCAGTCATCCTCAAAGAACAGAAGTGGTTGTCAAAGACCTGATTTTTTTTATGAGGTTGCGATCCTTTGACATGTTCGCTCGGGTGGCTGCTTCCACTGATTATCCGGGTCACATGACCGAGGTGAGCAGGTCTCTTGAGAGAGGGGGAAGGAGTGCACTTCTTTTGTAATTTCCAGGCTAGTGATTTAGCACAGCTGAGTAACTTGTGCTTCGTTCCCTTCCCCCCCAGACATCAATCCTCAGCACTCCTTCCCGGAGGACGATGAAGGGTTGCCAGGTGCCGTTTATAAACCCTTGAGTAAAGCAGAAATGAAAGGTACACAAACAGACCTTGCCATTCAAACCTGGGAAATAAACAATGACTCTCTGCTCCCAGGCGATATCTTCCCGTACACTTTGGTATTACTGAAGGGAGCTCTAACGTCAACACCCGCGAGGCCATTTCTTGCTAGTGTGTCTTCATCGGTTTTGGATTTATTTCAGCTTGCAAAAGCCAGAAGAAATAAACGAGCGAGAACGGGCTGCATCTGGTCATTGGCTACGTTTACATGCCACCAAATAATCCATTAGTAATTGGATTGACGGCTCAATCAGACTGAAAAGCCTTCATGTAAACACCTTAATCGATCCGATTGAGCTCGATCCGAATGAAATGTCGATCGGATTGTAAGGGGTGGTTTATTCCTTTTCTAATCCGATCGAGAGAACATGTAAACACTTGATCGGATTGAAAACTGAAACTGAAAGGACTGCACATGTGCAATGACGTAGAAATAGCGTAATGACGTAGAAATAGCATAATGACATGCGGAACAAGCGGTTCTTCCTGTTGAATAAAGTTTCGTTTAAACGAGTGTCCCGTCATCCGATAATCCTCCTTTCTCTGCGTGTGTGAAGTAGAGCAGGACAACGTCCCACCAGTCCCTGTTTCAGACTCTCATCCACAGACAATTGGTTTTGGGCATTTTTACCGCGTGATAAATAGAAGCAGCGGCACAACGGTTCATATGCTCATAGTGTCCAAATTATGAACAGAAATGGATAAATATTAGTCTGCTGTTTAAAACAAATAAAGAACTGATGTAGGAGAAAGTTATAAGCGCAAACAGCGGGAAACTCTGTATATTAGTTCAGTGTGCGCATATCAAAAAAACAATTCCGTTTTGAAGCTCGTGACATAAACGCACACATCAACCCGATCACTTGATTAGCGTTCATTACGTTCGGATTCATCAATCGGAATAAATTCAGTCCGGTTGAAACAAAAGTTGTTAATGTAAACGTAGCCTATGACTCTTTATTCCCAGGCGATATCTGCCCGTACACTTCCCTATTACTGAGAGTAACGTGAACAACCGCAAGGCCATTTCTTGCTAGTGTGTCTTCATCGGTTTTGGATTTTCAGCTTGCAAAAGCCAGAAGAAAAAGACAAGCGAGAACGGGCTGCATCTGGTCATTGTTGTTCAATATTGACGGCGCTGACAGGAACGGAGAAAGCCAGGCCGATCCCGCTGCGAAACGCAAGACGAGGAGGAGAAAGACTTTGATGGAAGATCTGAGAAAAAAAGAAAAAAAAGGGAAGAGACAAAAAGGGAAGTGTGGAACAAAACCAAAAGCAGAGCTTGACCACAAGCCGAGAAAGAAAAAGACAGGCTGGATCTGGCATTGTGTATGCGCTTGGCTCAGTGAGGTCAGTCTGACTGACAGAGAAAAGAAAGACACAAGAGATACTAAGAAAAGGAATGAATACCACACTCTCCAAGGCAAACATGACAACCCAACAGGGCTCTTTGTGCGTTTTCCAGACCGGCTTGCCTGAGCCGACATCCACATGTCAAGTGTCTGTCTTCATTACATTCTTTCGGAAAAGGGGACAATAGCCACGACACAAGACTTCTTCTCTGGATTTGGACAAATCCACTGTGTTTATGACAGACACGCCGGTTGGAGAGGTGGAAATGTGCCATCAAGAGAAACAGCTTTCAGACAGGTCCAAGGACCTCCTCACAGCAAAGTAAACAACCTCTAATTGTTTGGAAAGGTCTGGCGGTTCTCCAGAACAACTTTTGTCTTGCCTACTTCGCCATTTGCCTTTAAAGACATACTTTACAGCAAAACAAGATTATTCAGACACCAGATTTTGTATATTTTTTTACTAGTGTGTTCAGGACACTATAGTTCATTTCTGTAAGTGATGATTGCAAAATAAAGTAAACTGTGACATATTATACGGGACGCCCACGTTTGTGCCGTACGAGGTGATGGTGCAGGCGCAGAACGCCCTCGGGCCCGGACCCAAACCCGCCGTTGTGATCGGGCACTCCGGAGAGGACTGTGAGTCTCGCGCCTTTAGCATTACTGCTCGACTAGCGTAGCGCTGCTAACTCCCAGAATGCTGTGTGCAGTTCCCTCGGCGGCCCCGGGTCTGGTGCAGGTGGTGGTGGTGAACAGCACGCTGGCGGAGGTGCACTGGGAACACGTTCCTCCGCGATCCGTGCGCGGGCGACTGCAGGGCTATAAGGTACGGCTCAGAGTGATGTGATAATCAAGCATTGCTTGGTGATTGGTTTAGCTAAACTGGTATTATCTAATTGTGTAGTTAAATTTAACAGCTGACAGATATTCAACATAATTCATGTGTGAGACAGTCTAACAGAAGGACGGACAAAACCAGTCAAATATCAACTGAGTTCTGCTCATATTTTATCACCATTTTCTAAACTATAGTGAATAAACTGATAATGTGAGAAATGTTGAAGGTGTGTGAATAAAGTTTGGTTTGTCTGTATATTACCCTTTTATTTCTGGAAAAGACAAAGTCTGTGGTTAGGCTCATTTGAACACCAGAGCATCATGCTTTCAAGACGTTAAACGCAGGACTGGTTATGGCTGCCATCCAATAAAAAGAGAGAACTTGCTCCAAAGATATTCCCACAAAGGACAGCCAGGACTTGCTTTGCGTGTGTAGAGGTTTGCCACCCGGACTCCGGCATCGGAACAACTCTGGCCTGGCAAAGACTCAAGATAGTTCAGCTAAAGCCAAGCTAACGTCGCACCAGCTCACCACAGGGATGTTTTTCCGGAGAGGAACTTCAGGAGCCATAAAACTCTGGAAGATTTGACATTTCAGAGTGTCAGTAGGTGGGAACGGCAAGAGAAGAGGCTCTTGGCGTAGACCATAGACTGTAAAAAAAAAGATGGACGACACCCCTTCACTCTCTTCCATTGGTGAAAAGTGAAGCCGCCAAAGTCCCTAATATGGCGCTGATTTGGGACCTGATTCTGCGCAGTAGTGGAGTCGCGATATCAAGGTCCCGCCCTCATTCACTCACACACACACTTACTACAACGTTTACTGCTGAGCAACTCACTGTGTCAGTGTGAAATAAACAGTTATGGACATGTAGAAATTAAAGTTGAAGCTCTAATCTCCTCCCGAAAATCCCCCCCAAAAAGTCTGTTGGTGCCTCAGTGATACTTCATTTAGAGAAGCTGTCAATCACAGCTGTCAATCATGACGTCACATTCCCGTTTTTAAAGCATCAAATAACTAAGACCAAAGTTATCTACTTATAATTCACTCGAGACTGATTTGATGTCATCTCATTTTATAAATTTCATTAAAAGTCACAAAAATTGTAGGCTATATAAAAAAATTTAAAAATACAAAATTGTTAAAAACAACATTGTGTTTATTCCCATACTTCCATAAATGGCACAAAAAAACAACAAAAAAAACACGTAGATATCATTCACATTTAGTCTAATTGTAAAACATTTAATTGTAGCTGAATACCATGAATAAAAATCAACAGGCTAAAGAACACTTACACAAGGAAAAACAACTAGCCTAAGTTAAAATTTAAAGCATTATTAAAGACAAATAAACACTCAGTAATTAAAAAAGAACAAATAAAAAAATTTGCAATCTAAACAATTAGATCCGCCCTCTTCTGAACGGAGGCGGAGAGAAGAAGCTCATTTGCATTTAAAGAGACACACACAAAACTGCACGTTTTTACTCACACCCAAACAGGGTTAAATTTGACAAGCGATAATAAATTATCCGTGGGGTTTTTGAGCTGAAATTTCACAGACACGTTCTGTGGACACCATAGATTAATAAGACATCTTGTGAAAAGGGGCATAATGTGTCACCTTTAAAGTCATATTGAAATGCTCACAGAGGAATCAATTTTGTAATTTTATAACAAGTATCCGATTCCTGACCTCAAGTATTGGAATCGAATTTCGATTCCCAACCCTCCCATGAACCCCCCATTATTCGCTCTGGTTTTGAGGAGCTGTCACTGGTGGATAGAGGAGGGATTTGGGCATTTCCATCTCCTCACGCTGACAGCTCAGGAGGAGGCCGATCTTTGATCCACACGGGTCTCTGTAAATACTGCAGTCCCAAAGGTCAGCATTTGGTAGTCAAATTACACAGCTAAGAGGAGCTTCAGCCTTAAGGTGCAAATGAACATGACTTTAGTTAAACAGAACGAAACATTTTAGACGAGAATCACATACATATGCAGGAACAATTCATGCACTAGTGATGCAGAAAAACTAGCCAGCTGTGCAAGTTCATTTCTGTAGCCTGGTGTGATTTATTCTGAATGCTAATACCTATAACTAGAGATGCACTGATATGAAGATTATGGCTGATTCCGATAACCGATACTTCTTTATATTTAACCGATAACCGATATATTGGCCGAAAATCTAAATAATCCTATTTTTATACAATTTCTGAGAGCCTGACTACAAAAACAAAAGTCGCACCATGTCCCAAGCACACGATTATAATGTTCTTATTACAATTGTATGTAGCCGATATGACACAAGTTGCACAGAACTGCATTTTTTCTTTAAGTGATTTCAATCATATTTCAAGCAATTCAAAACCATCATGTTGAACATTAACATTTACATAAAAAATGTACATATATTGGCCGATGTCTATTTTAATTGTAAAAAATTGACCACAAAAGTCATTACTGATTCTTGCTGAATGAGATATCATTTGCAAGAACTAAATGAAAAACTAAAACAAACTAAATTCCAATATGGTCCTTTTACTATCGGTCTTTGGAACAAAACTATAGTTATCTGAAATAAAAATAAATAAATAAAAACGAACATTACTAGAAGTTTAAACTAAAATGCAAATATAATTTCATGAATACAAAACGGATAAAAATAACCATGATTTTTTTTCCATTTTATATAAAATGCTAGTTTTTCAGAGAAACGAGTATGTGAACCACCTGACATGAATTATTTACATAATTTTAATAGCACGACCATTCAAAACCAGGGTCTACCATGTGCATATTAAAACCATCAATTTACCGACAATCAATTTGAGTGGGAATTGATGTAAACACAGATATCGGATACCAGTCCTGTCTAAAGTGAATGTAAACAGAATGGGATATGGTCAAAAGATGAGATCTGTGCATTAAGACTTGCAGTGTAAATGCAGCACTTTTGACCTCGCATGATATTCAGTCAAAGCGATTCTGCACGATCACATCAAAAGGCAAAATGTGTCCGGTTGCTCAAATAACACAAATCAGCCAAATAGCACAGCGAGACTTACTTGTGTGTTATTGACACTGCTAAAACAGAAGCTGAATTGTCAGGTTAATTTGCCTGTAAAAGCCTGCTAGCCTATAAAAAAATAAAACTCGCCCCGGGGGACAGTCTGACAGCAACTTCCACAGGCAATTTGCTGGGACACAAATTCAAATTGTCAATTTGAATTGACAATTTCAAATTCTTTGCTGTTGTTTGGAAACTAATTCCCTTTTTTACTCCATCCATTTTTTGGACTGTGTTTAACTTGTCATTTACAATTTGATTTGTTATGTGCTGTTTGTACGTTATTTACAGCAGTATTGTTGTTGTATTGAGAAGGCAGTTGCCTGACATGCACTTTATGTTGCTAAATATACACTGACTATTTGCACTGTTGCTCAAATACAAATGTGCTTTGTTAACCTGAACAGCCTAGAGTGTAGTTTTTATATATATGTTTGCCGTGGTAATGGTCTTAATTTTTATTCTTGAAGGTCTTAAAAGTCATTAAATTTGTTGAGCAAAAATGTGCAGATACCCTGTGAAACAAAGTCTCACCTTTCAAATGTAGTCATTTTTTAGAGACATTTAAACAATAAATACTGTTTTGTGACTCTTTAATGTGTCTGACAGATCGCTGTAGACTCGAGGCTCAGTTAAAGCTGCTTGTGAACCGATCATCTCTTCCTTCTAGTTAATTTATAGCATTAAAATAAACATGAATGAACATAAAAGGAATGTTGTTTTAAAGTGCTAAGACGTCAGTACACTTTGTTTTTCAAAGTTAAATCCTCCTATGTTAGTCTACTAACTCTCCTGACTGCTTTGTTGGACAAAATGGCGGATTATGATTAGTCAGATCGCCTGTCAATCAAACTCCCTGCAAAGGGTTAATTGAGAATGCCTGTGCGCACAATGCTGATCTAATCGACAACTTTGCAGTTGCACATAGGAAAGCCCGGAAAATCCTGCTATAATGTAAGAGAGCATCTTTTTCATGTATTTGGACTTAGGCCTAACAATGTTTTATAGTGTGCTGTCCCCATTGTTTTTTTGTTGTTTTTTTGTTTTGTTTTTGGTGAGCGTAGGCTACTCCTGATTTTGTTAGTCATCTCATCTCTTATATGCTGTGTATGCTCATATCCTGCCCTATTCATGGTAGCCTACTCGCGGACATTGCGTCATCAATGTCATCAATTGCGTCATCAAGGGGCCCGCCTTGATAATCCTACTTAAGGGCCCGGTGTTGACTCGTTACGCCACTGAATATAATTGTCAAAACTCCTTATCAAAATTACATATTTACAACAAATTTGACACATATATATGGGCACACTTTGAGTACTACTAATAAAAGTGGGTTGGAGTTCAGGCAAGACTGTAAGAAGACTAAGGCAAAAAGGTGCTTTAACTGTAAAATCGCTTTAAAACCATATATTTCCTATGGTAAATTGCCTGTATTGGCTGTAAATGGTCTTTTTCATCTATTATGTCAGTGGTTACATGCTTGCTAAATAAAACTTAATAACTTTTGATGCTTTTGTGCTTAAAGGCCTTAATTGCTTGAACCCCGATAAATGCTGCTTGCAGCTTTAATTTTCCTTGGTTTTGTAAAGCACTTTGGTCAACAACAGTTGTTTTTAAACATGCTATACAAATAAAATTGTATTGTATTGTATAATATAATTAGGGCTGTCAAAATTAACACGTTAAAGTATGCAATTAATATTTTCAGTTTAATCATTAAAAATATTTAACGCAATTAACGTAGCATCCATTTTCCTCCCCTCATCCTTTGGTAAGCTTTACAATACATGATCATGCTCTCATTCAAGCAAATATTTTTAAAACATTTCAGCATGATAAGACACAAAAGAGAACGCAGTGCGGTACTGGCAGTACTTAAAGTGACAGCAGCCTAACAAACCTGCTGCTTAATGTCTGTCATTAACGTTAGTTAAAGAACAAAAAAGAGAAAATCTTTCACTGTTCTTGACTGAATAACTTTTGTAGCTTTAATAAGAATTAATCTATATTTAATTTATCATTTATGCAGTGAAGACTGTGAAGTGTTTGATAACTTTATTCAATTTCTGTATATTCTACCTATTAGACCTAAATCTTAAAGCACTGTTTAATGGTTTACATGGGTCAAAAACAATGAAAACAATAACTTTTTATGCAGTTTAAGGGCAAGTAAAAATTTTAACTGGTCTGACTAGGCCAATATAAAAAATTAAACTCTGATATATTGAAGGGCTGGTAAATGTGACATTCATTATAATGGGTTTATGTGAAGATTGTTTTAAGTTCATATAAATTAAAAGTTTAAAGCCTAATAAAGGTTAAAATTGGTAGATTTCAATTATACTGTAATGCTGAATCCTATAATAAATAACTATAATTAATGGCTTTCATAAAAAGATGTATATAATAAAATATAATATAATATAATACCTGTATTTGGAGCCATACACTGACGTCCACATCCATTGCTGCAGCATTTCTCATTCTTCTTGGTACAGTCACTGTCATCAGCACACGACACAAAACGTATCCAGGCACACATTGCTGCTTCATATTTTCTGCTTGGACACACTCCTGGATTTACTGTTATACAGACACATGACAGAGAAGCTATATCACTGAATGCGGTCTTTTTCAGTGTAAAAAGTTAAATAGTTGTACTTGTACCTATATATTATTAGAATACGTTTTACAAGAAAGAGCAGTTTTTGCAGTATTTCAGTCTTTCTACTTTAAAATGTCATGTTTTATTCATCGTGGGTTTTGGTGCTTTTGCTGTTGTTGCTGTAAGGACCTTTGAAATAACTGAAATTATTTGGCAAAGTGATATGGACATGTACGTAATGCGGTCAAGACCTGCCTGGAACTGCTTTAGCTGTGCATTTCCCCGAAAATAACTACACACCTTAGAATCTTCGTCAACCAATCAGATTCAAGCATTCAATAATATAATATAATATAATATAATATAATATAATTCCATTAGAGAAGAGCATCATTAGGGGAGACCATGGTATAAATGTTTGAGTTCATACTGAGACATTTGATTTGTAAAGTTGTTAAGATCTCTTCTAAACTTTAGAGGAGACAAATATGAGACCACCAGAGCCTCTAGGCAAGGAGAAAAATCTGAGCACAAATTTGTGATGTTGCTAAGATCTTGTCTGAAACTTTGGAAGAGACATATCAGACCACTGTAGTCTCTAGTTTAGGAGAAAAATCTGAGCACAGTGTGTGATGTTGATGTGGCAGGATGAGCTATTTTCCCCTCCTACTATTGTAATTTGAGGTTTGGCCAATGGGCTGTGACCGTGGGTGTATAAGAGCGTAGGGTGCCAGTTGTAGGTGTGTGTCACTTTCAGGGGCTGTTACGTCATTGATGCGCCGCTGCTGCTTGCGTTGGAGTGGAGTGTTGACATGTTATCCCATTCATAAAGACTGCTGAAGCTGCTTAGCCACTGAGCCACTGCCTTTGTTGTTAACTGGTGTGTTGCCGGTTGGGAAATCGAATGTGGACATTTGAGACGGTAAGGAGAGCGCGTTGTGTGTGATACTGTTGGTCGGAGCTAATGACTGTAAATTAGAAAGTTGTCCGGCTCGATGAGACCAATATACGTACTGATTTTTGTAACTGTAGGTAAAACTACCCAGTTTTCAGACCCCGTTGCCACGCCCGGGTACCAGCTTCAGCCCGGCCCTGATGGCCACGGGTTCTGACCTGTCTGCAAAGTTTCAAGAGTTCGAGCACGTTAAGGGCCCCAAAAGCCCCCAAAACCTTGAAAAACAAGAATTAACCCTTTAGGCGCCAGAGGTTTTTTCTAAACCGTTCGATTTTGACATCTTAATTTCAAAAGGCTATATCTTAAAAGTGATAAAAGATAGAGACTTTCTGTAAATTAGAGAAACATTAAGGATGACCCAAGTTTATGTAGGGATTACATTGTCCCATCTAATTAGCATATTATTACGTCATATGGTGGCGGCCATCATGGATTATAGAATTTTCATGAAAGTTATCATGTTTAAATGATAAAATGCAGCACTTCGTTCCCCCCAAAATGCCCCTCACCTTCTGTATGCTATATTGCACAATACTGAATGCTCAGGTAAATAGTAAGTAGTAAACAAACTGTGTAAATCATTACTAATAAATGATAGAAACAAACCGAATGCATGTAGCGGTTGGCCTTTTGCTGTAGAGATTTCATTTACTACATACAGTAGGCACTCTCATTCCATGTATGGGGCACATATATATATTATTCATATGACACACAAAGCCGGCATTCCCATCAGCTTGCGATAGACTATGCATTATAGTCCCTCTGCCCCGTGTCAGGTGTCACACACGAGCAGCGCGGGCGCGGGCGCGACCAGATCTGCCGCGCGCGCGCCGAGTGTGCACAACTCGGACTACTGTCATTGTCATTGCGACTCCCCACCCTGCCTCCACGTTACCCCCTAACTGTCCTATGAATACTTCGACCTCGTCTAACATACCCAGTGGCATTAGACAAAGCCTCCACCACAATACTGTCGCCGCGATTGCGGGGAGGCACACGGTCAAAAGACAAAGCTGGCTAGCGCGGTAAAAATCAGTAAAAATCTCCCACCTCGTTCCCCACAACACTAACACACCTGCTAACTTCGTGATGAACACTCCGACCCCGGGAAACATTGTTCCCTACACTGACATTGGGCAAAGGTTTCACCGTTTGTGCTTGGTGTAGGGCTACTTTCACTTTCAGAATCACCGTCATCATCAGAGTCCGCGAATAGAAGACCCAACACTTCATCAGAGACAGAGAGAGAGAGACAGAGAGAGAGAGACAGAGAGAGAGAGACAGAGAGAGAGAGACAGAGAGAGAGAGACAGAGAGAGAGAGACAGAGAGAGAGAGACAGAGAGAGAGAGACAGAGAGAGAGAGACAGAGAGAGAGAGACAGAGAGAGAGAGACAGAGAGAGAGAGACAGAGAGAGAGAGACAGAGAGAGAGAGACAGAGAGAGAGAGACAGAGAGAGAGAGACAGAGAGAGAGAGACAGAGAGAGAGAGACAGAGAGAGAGAGACAGAGAGAGAGAGACAGAGAGAGAGAGACAGAGAGAGAGAGACAGAGAGAGAGAGACAGAGAGAGAGAGACAGAGAGAGAGAGAGACAGAGAGAGAGACAGAGAGAGAGAGACAGAGAGAGAGAGACAGAGAGAGAGAGACAGAGAGAGAGAGACAGAGAGAGAGAGACAGAGACAGAAAATCCACATTCAAACCAAATTATCTGACTTCCTGTTGGTCGGAGCTAATGACTGTAAATTAGAAAGTTGTCCGGCTCGATGAGACCAATATACATACCAAGTTTTGTGATTCTAGGTAAAACTAAGCCCCCATTTTTGACTAAAGGTGGCGCTACTGAGCCCCTCACCACGCCCGTTTCTGAAACTTTTCACATGTCTACTGGCTAATAAATGTGATGTGTGTCGAGTTTCATCCAATTTCTAGCATGCTAATAGTCTCAAAAGCATCCGAAAACAATATTAAAGTTTGATGCATTGCCACGGCAACAGTATCTAAGATATCAATAATCCTTTCACAGGTCTACATCTGCCGTGTGTTTACATTATACACATAAAGTTTGAAGCAAATCGGGTAAAAATAAGAGGGTGATTTCAAAGCATTTTGAAAGTGACACTTCCTGCTGCCAGTTGGTGGCGCTATAACTTTGACTCACAATAGTCACATCCATGTGATCGGCCTCATACAACGAACACACTGCCGAAGTTTCATCAAGATCAGTTAATGTATGCAGAAGTTATAACACACTTCTTGTTTCATTTTCTCACCATAAATTCGTTTCCTCACCACAGCCAAACCAGGGCTCGAGACTAACGGCGTCCTATTGTCCTGGGGACGATAGAAAATGTGTTTAGGACAACAAAATATTCTCCAGGATGCCTACAGGACGAAAGATATTTTTGTATGTGTGTTCATTTATTACTAGCCTATTAGGGTAACTTACTTAGAAAATGCCAAAATTTACCGACCAAGCGCTGACTACAATGGAGCGCGTCTTCTCATGCTGTTACTATAGTTACTATCACTGGCCGGCTACTCACCCGGAGACCTGTTTCGTGGTACATCTATCACATGGCTTAATGATGTCGCAAATATGTTGCGCTGGTTAAACAACGGTGAGGACGAGGTCAAACAGATTGAGCACCAAGACGGCCCTGCATCTCCTCCATCGAACCAAGTAGGCCTACAATCCTCGAGTTTGATGTGAGTACAATTTAAATTGATTATTTTATTTTTATTAGTCATTGGATTGAAACAGTCTAACTGCTTGCTACTAACCTACTAACGTTAGCTAGCTATGTGTGTGTATATTAGCTAAAGCATACATTTAGATTTCAATATATTTGTGGTCTTTTTTCTTAGTCAGTCTAATTTAGGGTGACCAGACTTTCACGTTTTCTGGGGACAGTCCGTGTTATTGGTGCAGTGTTAATTTCGTTGATGAATAATTTTCGTTATTATTTTCGTCAACAACATTTTTTCACAGACGAAAACGAGACGATAACTAAATAAAAGCAAGTTTTGAATGACAAAAACTATGACGAAAATCTATTGACATTTTCGTCAACGAATAAAAACTAGACAAAAATGTTAGTTAGTGACAATTTGGGAAGCGATCCAGTCAGAACTGATGTCCTGCGTTTGTGGTAGATGCGCACATTTGTACTGTAACATGCTGACCCAGCAGCACATGGGTTGACATGCGTTGCATGTCTCATAAATTGTAAAAAAAATGTAAACGTCTGGGAGAATAAG
This sequence comes from Leuciscus waleckii, assembly GCA_900092035.1. Taxonomy (NCBI): domain Eukaryota; kingdom Metazoa; phylum Chordata; class Actinopteri; order Cypriniformes; family Leuciscidae; genus Leuciscus; species Leuciscus waleckii. Next base: position 48,841 of record FLSR01000328.1, on the reverse strand, counting down.
TAGAGCAGACATATAGATCTGAATAAGAGTGACGACGCAAAAAAAAGAGCTCTTTTCGGTACGGTTTTCTGTGCGCACACACCCGACCTGAAGCATGCAGTCATGCACATAGACACCTATACACGCGCAGTACTGAATTGAGTTCTCTTTCGTGTCTGAATGGACAAATACACACAACATTATGTCGAAATGTCTGATTCTGAGTATTCACGTAAACTATGTTAGTTATGTCTTAAACAGTTTTGAGTGTATCGGATGTGCATTAGTGCAATTGGATCCGCATGTCATTGGACATGATCCGATGTCTTAAAGTGACAGTGGGTAATAAACCTAATGCAGTCTGTGTCCTTAATATTGATCAAGCAACAAAAGAAAAAGAGAAAAGCATGCACTGCTCGTTAAAAGCTTTAATAAGGATTCATTATATTTAATTAATACAAATAAATATGTCTGCTGCTTGAAAGAATAAAGAATGATGTATGCAAGTAGTTATAAAGAATGCATATATCATTCATTGAAGACTGTTCTACTTTAGGAAAAGTGGTTTTATTTAATTTTAAGATTTTTTTTTAAGTCACAGTAGTTAAATCTGTATCTGTATTGCTTAAAAATAAAACTTAAACTGTAAACTTAAAAATCATTCATATTAACAGGTTAATAGATGTTTTCTCCAGAAGTATGTGGGTTTGGAAATTTAAGAGAAATTCTAAATTAATGCATTACAATTGAACTAAACCCATTATAGGCCTGAAGCCTGCCTGCATGAGCTATGACGTGAAAATTGGCCTGAAGCCGTGCATAGTTAGGGGGGCTGAGGCAAATCAATTAATTTTCTTCTTCTTTACAGAAACAAGGAAGCTCTGGCTATGCAACAAAACAGAAAATAATTTCTTCCTGAATGGAAAAAGTGCTACTCGTTCATTGAATATGATGAACCTGCACAACTGATGTACTGCAAAACATGCAGGAGCTGCCCAGCTCAGGCCATGGGGAACGCCCTGTTCGATGGGGTAACTGGACAAAAAGTCAGAGTGAGGAGCATCAAAGAGCATGCAGCCACGATTGCACACAAATTAGCTGATGATGCCCTACAAGCAAGAGCTCACCCAGAAAGAGGAGCACTGGAGGCACTTTTTGACAGGATGATGCACAATACAGGAAAAGATGGTGAAACTCTTCAACATAGCCTACTTCATTGCCAAAGAGGAGGCGGCCTTCACCATGTTCCCCAAGCTGGTGGCTCTTCATCACACCAACGGGCTGGACCTCGGCAATACATATAGCAATGACCAGGCATGCCGCATGTTCATCACAGCCATCGGTATGACTTTCGTTGAGGAGCTTCAGGAAGAGTTGCGATCAGCCAGGTTCTTTTCTATCGTGTCTGACTCTTCAGTTGACCTATCAGTGAAGGACCAGGAGCTAATCTATTGCGTCTACCTCCAGAATGGCAAACCAGTGAACCAGCTAATCCAGATTGTTGCCCTGGACCATGCCCATAGCCAGGGCATTTTGGATGCCATTCTGGCTGGACTGTTGAAGGTTGGAGTGGGCGAGGAGGACCTGAAAAAACATCTGGTTGGCTTTGGGTGTGATGGTGCTGCCGTTATGCTGGGTGTGAACAACGGAGTGACCGCCAGACTTCAGCGTTTGTGCTCGTCCCTTGTCTCAATCTGGTGTGTGGCTCATCGTCTAGAGCTAGCTGCTCTAGACTGTGTCAAACAGGTTCCTCAGCTGCAAGACATTAAGCAAACACTACGTGCCATCCACAAGCACTACACCTGCTCTGCCAAGGCCTCACGGGAGCTTCAGGGGATCAGCAAGGCGATGGGGATCTCCATTGTGAGGCCAGGCAACACTGAAGGTACTCGCTGGCTACCACACGTCACATGCATTGGAGGCATTGATGAGGAACTACAGGCCCATCTTGGTACACTTTGAGAACCATGCCAGTGACCCTAATGACAGGGAAGCAAGTGCAGCCATGAAGGGGAGAGCAAAGCTTGTGCAGCACACCCTGAAATGGTACAATATGCTGCTATTCATCCACCTCATGCTGGATGTCTTGCAAGAACTGAAGCACCTCAGCCTCCTGTTCCAGCAAGAAGGCCTCACAGGTACAGATGGTCTCGGATGGACTGCAGACAACATCCCTGGCTCTCGTGCCATGCAGTGAGATTATTTTTTATTTTTTTTATTTGGCATTATTAGGTGCTAAATGTCGGATGGAAAACCTTATTGGTCATTGACCCATATACATACATACATATTTAACTATTTTATAATTACATAATTCTATTTAATATTGTCACAGCTCAACATTTGTATGGGTCATTTTAGTAATTAAAATGACTAAAATGTTCTTTACCTCTTTTCTTTTTAAACTGTAGACAAACCCAGGCCCAAGGCTTCACCAGTTCATGGATGAGGTTGGCTGGAAGTACCTGGCAGGGCCAATGCTGATGACGACAACTTCAAAAACCTCAAGCTTCCCCTCACCAACAGCTTCTGTGAGTTTGTGTCAGAGCGTTTCAAAAGTCTGGAGACCGGCATTCTGAAGGCAACCTCCACACTCTTTGACCTGTCCAACTGGCCAGAAGACACTACTGATCTGGCAAAATTTGGCACAGCTGAGATGAATGCCTTCATGGAGCATTTCCATCCCATACTTGAGACATGTGAGGACTTTGAATCCATGGAGGCAGCTAGGCGAGAGTGGCTTGACCTTAAGATTCTTGTTTCCCGTCACTACAGGCACCTCGATTCCCAGGTGCCACCCTGTTTTTATTATGTGACTAACAACTATAGATGATAATAAAGTACAGAAACAACATGTTTATTTTGGGACGGTTGACATTCACTTTAGGACGGTTCAAATTGTTTTTCAGGACGGTTCCAGGACGGAGGTGAAAAAGGTTAGTCTGGAGCCCTGGCAAAACCGTTCGAGATATTAAAAATCCATCCGCAATTTAGCATCCTCAGTGTCTTGACTTCATGCTGACTGAGTTTGGTGGCGATTGGATGAATTCCTTAGGAGGAGTATATCAAATTCCACAGCATGCGTTTCCAAACAACCCATAATAGCCGACTTCCTGTTGGGCTGGCGTAAAACATGTTTTCGAGCATGTTAAGGCGAGACACGGCAGGCAAAAACAAATTTTTTTTTTTCACAGGTCAATATTGAGATTTTGGGTTATTTGTCTTCAACACAGGTCAATATTGAGATTTGGGTTTTTGTCTTCAATAACATGTATTCTTTCAGACTTGTGCTGAAAAAAAGTCCAAAATACACATTTAGGTCTTTATTTTACTACACTTTGTCTGTTTGAGTGTGCAGATTTCCCCTAAATTCATCAAAAGTTGGTGTTCTAAATCATCCCGCTGCTCCGCGATCGCTGTGTCTGGTGCACCATCATCACACACCGTTAGAAAGCTCTCTCTGTCCTTTTCAATGCTGTCGGATCCAAATATGGTAATTTTCTGTCTATCAGCAACAAATCATGAAAGTAAAACAAGTGATTTAACTCGAAATGCGCAATCTCATTGGCTGATGCCAATTTATGACAACGTGATTCGTTCAGAATTGTCACGTGACGCGCTCTGATATTTCCGCGGTAGTTCAAAATGTCGAAAGATATGCGTGTAAAATTCTCTCAGAGAAGCCGAAAACAGTTGTCATTAGCTAGAAGACACAAGGGATTACCAACAAAGACAAAATATGATGAAATGCCATCACATAGTGCATGGGTCTTCAATTTTTTTCATGAGAGCCGCACTGATAGGACAAAGTCAGTAGAAGAGCCATACGTCGTCCTTTCAGTTTCGGTTCTCAATCGACCAAGTGTTTACATGTTCTCTCGATAAACCACCTTTTTCAATCCGATCGAAATTATTTTTAATAGAGCTGACACTTAGAGTTTGTAATGGGTAATGTAATGAAATATCTGTAGTGACTGGCTGCATGATATCGCCATATTTTTACAGCCATGCGAGGCACAAATTAAAGCTTGGCGGGCCCGTGAGGCTCGCGAGCCGCGCAATCGATGCGTTACGAACAAGCTGTAACATTTTGAACACATCTAAATGTAAGTCAAAAAGACACAACACATTTCAAAGCACTTAAAACCCATGAGCCAAATCCTGAAAACAGTCCCCTCAGTCAGCTGATGGTGAGACGAAAAGCAGAGACTTTTGAAGTGTTTTGGTGTTTTGTGTTTGAGGTAACGAGGGCGTTCGCGTTGCATGTGGAGATTTGCATGTGAATCTCTTTTGCGCGAGTGGGCGTGGTCGAATTAAAAGTAATTAGCAAGCGTTTGAGATACTGGACATCCTGTTGGTTTTATACAAATTACTTAAACAGAGAGTATTTGTTTTCAGTTTGAATCCGATCATTTATAAGTACACACTTAAATGTGTATAAAGGTGTATGGCTCATAAATGTGTGACAAGTATTCGCTGAGTTGTGTTTGTTTATAGACGTGCTCAAGAAAAAAAAGTTCACCGCGATGGAGAGGCAGAACGCACACCCTGTTTATTTTCTTTTTTTTACAAAAGCACAATGTTTTGATTTGATTGTAAGTGGACACATACAAAAGTAGAAATATGACAGATTATTTTTTTATATTTCTTTTTTCTGTATAACCATAAATGACGGAGTAATTTAAGTTTATGTTGCTGCTATGTGAAAAAAAATCCATCAAAACGCGTCGGCGCGTTTCTCGACCTCAGAGGGTTAAGGGCCCCGAAAGTGCCCGAAAGGTTGACAAAATAATAATAATAATAATAATCCTTAGGGAAACAATAGGGCCTTCACCCTTTCAGGGCTTGGGCCCTAATAACGTAAAACAGTTATTTTAAATTGTAGTAATATTTAACAATATTACAGTGTTTACTGTATTTTTGATCAAATAAATGCAGCCTTCGTGAGCAGAAGAGACTTATTTTAAGAACTTTAAAACAGACCCCAAAAAACAAAAAACATTTGCTACCCTCTATATCAGATCCCAAGACAATGAATTAGTAAAAAACATTAGAAATAGTTATTTAAAATAGGACATGTGACATATTGAGAGAGGACTATGACAATTTTCTACAAAAAACTTCAAGTTCAGGTAGACATGCTTACCAGGCTCGTCACAGTTTATAGTCTGGGCTCCAGGTGGAGTTCGGGTTCCCGCTCTCTCCTGCCCCCTACTGTCCACACACCAGCAGTAACCTGTGGACCCGTGGCACTGCTGAGGGCTGTACTGACCCTCCTCATCACACTGAAGGATGAAGGCTCCGATAGGAATAACACCACCGTTTTGACTCTGAAGACTGTCTCTTTGCTGCTCACACTGGGTCTTGGGACGACCTTCAAGGTAAACATACCAGAGATTATAGTATTTACTTGGAGGGTTAGTTCTCCAAAAAATTTAAATTCTGTCATCAATAAGTCACCCTCATGTTGTTCCAAAACTCATAAGACTTTCGTTCAACTTCAGAACAACCAATGAGGCTCACAATAGTTACATCCATGAGATCGGCCTCTTACAATGAACACACTGCTGAAGTTTTATCAAGATCAGTTAATGTATGCTGAAGTTATAAAACACTTCCTGTGTCCCTTATTCACCATAAATTAATTTCCTCGCCACGGCCAAACCGTTCGAGATATCAAATCTGTCTGCAATTTATCATCCTCAATGTCTTGTCTTCAAGCACACTGAGTTTGGTGGCGATCGGATGAATTCTCTAGGAGGAGTATTTCAAATTCCAGAGGATGCGTTTTTCAACAACCCATAATAGCTGACTTCCTGATGGGTGGAGCTAATAACAGAGTGTGGAAGTTGCTCGGCCCGATTAGATCTATATGTGTACTAGGGGTGGAACGGTACACAGAAGTCACGGTTCGGTTCATACCTCGGTTCAGACATCACGGTTCGGTACGAGTTCGGTACAACGGAGGGAAAAGCAAAACAAAAATGTAGAAGGC
>FLSR01000328.1:13186-31482 GCA_900092035.1 Leuciscus waleckii | reverse complement strand
TCAAAAAAAAGATGTTTCTTTGCTCTCAGCTGATTGGTCAAACTTCAGTCTGAGATCTTGAATCCAGAACATAACCTGCCCCGGAGCAGGTTAGCCGTGCAGAGTAAGATACCATGGCAACGAACACGATTAAAGCCGAGTTACTTTCATAGTACCTAAAACCCAGGGTTGGCGGAAACTAAACTGAAACATAGCCGGCTAGCCACCTAATCCGGCTTCATGGTACAGGCCCCTGGTGTGTCTAGTTAATTAGTCTCATTAGTTCCTCTGTTTGCAGTGTACTTACACCCTGTGTGTCTTTCTGCTCATGGGCAGATCTATGATATGTTACATTGGTTGTTCTATTTGTTATCCTCATTCCTGAGATTCTGTTTTGTAAAGATTTGAGTTTGTTCTTGTAATTAATGTTAAAACTGCTGCACTTAAATCTTGCTTCATCTCTGCTTTAACCACCCCGTGAAATAACACAGATACGTTGAAAAAATAGTAACACTTTACAATAAGGTCTCCTTTATCAACATGAACTAACAATGAGCAATACATTTGTTACAGTATTTATTATTCTTTATTAACATAGTCAGTAAAAATACAGCTGATCATTGTTTGTTCACGTAAGTAGTAGATACACACTGACACTGCACGCTCGCTCAGAGCCATAAGGGGGAGGTGTTTAAAGATGTGATTGGGCCAGCCCAGTGTCAATCAAGAAAAGAACCAATGAACAGCTGATCTACGTGTTTCATGGGCCAGTCTGTCAGAAAAAAAAGAAAAAAGAAAGAGAGATGTATGGGCCCAAAAGCACGTCAGCCCAGCGGGAAAATGTCCTCTCTGCCAGACGGCCAATCCACACCTGGATTAGGCTATACTATTTATGACTGGTTGTATATAAAAAATAACGTACATCCAATGTCCAATTTAGATTTAACATGTAATAATCAAATAATTAAATCGGACCATGTTAAGGAAGCATCAGTAAATGATCCCCTCCTAGAGACTCTAGAGATGGAGGTGTTTACAGATCAGACACAGAGAGTTTCTAGAGAGAGCAGCTTTTTACTTTGTAGTTTTCTGGTTTATTTTCATTTTTTAAAATAAGGTATGATGTTTGTGACAGAAGCAGGGCTGGACTGGTAATCTGGCATACCGGGAAATGCCCGGTGGGCCGACGTGCTTTTGGGCCGATACATCTCCCTACTTTTTTTTTTTTTTTTTGGCCCATAAAACTCATACATCGGCGGCCCTTTTTTTTTACGGCCCATAAAACTCGTACATCGGCGGCCCATTCGTTTTGTTTTGTTTAATTGACGGCGCTGGGTTAGTGCCGGTGTAATGCATTGGTCAAAAAAAAGTAAGCGTTAGTTTTTTTTCCACTGACAGACCGGCCCATGAAACGCGTAGATCAGCGGCCCATTTGTTGTTTTCTTGATTGACACTGGGATTTGAGTGAGCGTGCAGTGTCAAGTGTGTATCTGTCAAAATAGTCTGAGAGATGGAGAAGAAACGCAAGGATTGTGCAGAGAAATAGCGTGAAAAATAGATACAGGCCCTTCAAGCAGACGCTGTAAAATGTGTCAAGATATATATATGTTTTCTGCAGCAGCAGGACCTTCATCAGCTCCAGTGGCTGATGAAGAGGATAGTGAGGAGGATCAGGAGAGAGATGAGAAAGTGTAGAGTCCGCGGTAAGCAGAACTACTTTCAAAACACTTTGGCTATGAGTGTAGGAACCCATTACCCAGTTACGCATTATTTCCACAAATGCATAGTTGACGATTACAGAAATTTACTAGAAGTTTAATGAGACGCGTTTGTATCCATGTTTTCCGCCAAAATAAAAGCTCGATGCAGTTTCCGTCAAAATAAAAGATCATGTGCTTATCTCTTTCAAGTATAGAAATTAGTACAAAACTAATTATGAAAGTTTTCTTTATTTTTCGGTGCATTATTTTTTACAATATATGGATATTAGGCTACTATCATGTGATTAATATTATAACTATTATTATGTAGTAGTGTAATATAGACAGACACTGTTACTAAAAGAGGTTTGATTTTTTTTCTTGTTATACTTGCACACTGAATATGGGTTGGAGCTTTTAATTTTGAACCCTCAAACTGCACCAGAATGATGAATTTAACATTAAAATGCAAAAAAAATTCTTAGGGGGACCATGCCCCCAAACCCCCCTAGAGGTCCACCCACCACATTTTACCAAAATTCCTGTGAGAAACACTGGTATTGCTATGCCAATGCAGCTTATAGCTTGTTTTTTGGATTCACCACTGTGGAGTATAGTTCGACTGTATTAATAAATTACAATTTTGTACTTATTTCATCTGTTAACTCTCACTCGTTTATACTCACTCATTACATGGCATTAGTGGTTTTAATGAATAAGAGTTGAACAAAAACATATTCAAAGGCGTGCAAAGATGGGTGGTGTTTATGATCATATGTATTGGGCCAGTCTGGGCCAAAATGCCAGGGCCGATTTTCTGTCCCAGTCCAGCCCTGGACAGAAGTGTTCATTATGAGCACAAACAAATACTGTAATGTCAGACACCAACCTCTTAAGAAGGATATGCTTTATTGACACAACCGTCAATATATAACAGGCAGAAGTTACAAGGCATGCTGGGTAACTGACAGCACAACAATACAAAGTAAAAGCTTTATTTAATTTTTGTGAGATTGTAAAACACTGACCAGATCCGTGAAATAATGACAAAGAGCGTTATAGGTTTTTTAAAGGTTACCACATCCTGCGATATCCAGGCATTATCAATGTTTATTTTTAATTTATTTTTAATCTCATTACAGTCTCTCAATGACAAGTAATACATATCACTAAGATACAAATCACCCTCCAGCCTTTATTTATTTACTATCTCACCACAAGCTATTTGATAGTAAGGGAAAACCCTACAAAGTCACAAATCTGTTAAAGTACTAACAAAATTTGCACACTAGTCTGCTTCCACATTTATCTTCTTCTTTTTCAAATTCATCATCTGGCAGGCTTTCACTGAATTTCTCAGCTTTATCAAGGGAAGAGCAGTTTTCTCCTTTTGAAAGGTTTACATTGGATCAATTTCACAACAACTGAGGCATCTTTGCCATCTTTTAGGGAAGGTAAGGACCCCACTGACGTGAAAGGCGAGGCTAACCTGATCCCACACATTAAACTCTTGGTTCTTTCTTTCAAGTTTTTGAATCCATTGATTTCCTCCTGGTTTTTGTGGGTTTGACAAATGGCTTGTGCTCTCCAGATGATTTGATGTCCATCATAAGCAACCGATGGGTTGGATGTAAATGGTGGAAATGTTTTGAAATTCTCATTAAACTGAGGTCTGTGAACGAGAACAACACACTCAATCTCCTGCTTGGAAAAGTTGGTCCCGTATACCCTGAGAACCGGCTCTGCATCAGCTCCTCCATCAGTTCAGTAAGAGGAAATGTGAAGCGGAGGTTGCTGTAGCGTGAGGTTTCATTTTGGAACAAGGGTGATGTGGTGAAATCACTCAGGAACGGCTGCTGAGCTGCTCTTTCTTCTCCGGTTCTCTCTGGAACGAACTCTCGAGGAAACGCTACTCAGATGCTCTTATATCTGCTTCATTGATCTTCAGTCTTCACCATGAAAATGAATCTTTATCAAGACCATTGAATCCCCCTGAATTCACAATCTGTGGATGTTTTGTCTTATTAGTGACATGAGCCACTTCTGTGATGTGAAATTCAGTAGGAGTTGGATAATCTAGGATGTTCTTTGAAAGACAGTTGAAAATTTGTTCTCCTTTTATGTCATCTCTCAATTTCAGATATTGTATTGCAATGTATTCTCCTTCACGGACTGATTCTTTTGCTTGTAGAGCATTTCTTCTTGCATTGAAGTTTGCCTGTGAAGATAAGGTACATTTAGTTAAGGTAGGTTTCATTCTAGCCACATTCAATGAAATGAAAGTTTACTTCCGCAGTGCACCAATACATACTATAAATACTCTCTAGACAATAAACACTGATCAGTAATACAGGGGCACAAAGTAAATTACATTTAATGGGAAGGACAGTGATAGTATCAGAAATAGTGTTAATAGTGTGATAAAGGTGGTGCTTCGCACTGTCATACAAACACATTGATGAATCATTCACAGAGATTACATCCGTTTTTGTATGTTTGTTAGTTCTAACTGAAATGTTAGGGTGCATTATAAATATGAGGTCTGAACAATCTGCAAACTGTGTACCTACGTAGTTTATAAATCAAGAGCATGGACAACATAGCACACAACTGAAACTATTTTGTTGTAAAACTGCAGTTAAATGAACGTAAGCAATTTCCATTTATTATAAAAATGCTGCAATACTGTAAGTTTTGACAGCTGGGTGCATTAAAAAATAATACAATATATTCAGCACATTTTGGTTCTCACTATATTATTTGAATGTGTCTGCTATGAGTTTAATGCCAAATGAATAGGATTGCCTTATGCACAGATGTTTGTGAATACAGGTGTAAATGTTTGAAATGTAGCGATGTGTCGTTCGCGAACGATCCGTTCATTGCGCGTCACTAAATGCGTGCGGTCTATATGGCCCATCAACAAATACTCGCGGTGACGCGGCCTACGGCCCATCAATAGATATTTCTCCATCCTATGGCCTATCAACAGATATATACATTGTGCGTCCATAACCATCAATTGCTCATCAGTTTACTTTGAATAATGTATTGTTGTAAAGTTTTTCTTTCTTCAAAGCAGACCAGGAGACGTTGGGGATCACGTTCAAACAGAAGAGTTTCTTTATTTGAGCGCGGCTGCGGTGCTTCCAACATAATCTAAAGTATATAAATTCACATGGTGTCTTATAGGCATTTTAGGAGGAGGGACTTTTGAAGGTGGAGACAAATTCAAACAAAGCATGTAAATGAGTATACAGGTTAAGGAAACCCGCCCCAGACTCCAGCGTGTTACCAGTCTCAATCCAATCAGCATAACCACTCAAATGCATATGTGCTAATCCAATCAGCCAAACGATTCAACGTCTGGACTGTGGCTCTTGCTCCAAGAGCCATTAAAGACAATAGGTTATGTCGAGGATTTAGTCTCTTGGCACTCTTGATGTACTCAAGATTCCATGTCCTGCACCTGTGACTGCATACAACAAACACATTGACCTGTCTGATCAGCTGTTACAGTACTACACAACACAGCACAAAACCATGAAGTGGTACAGTAAGATTTTTCTACACTTCTTGAACATTGCTTCCACCAACTCTTTCATTGTGTACAAAGAGCTACATGGTAACTTGTCCCATAAGGAGTTTATGGAGCAACTTATAACAGAGCTCTGTGGTGTGTCACAGAAAACGGCAATGCTTTTTAAATCAATGTTGGAAACCGTTGTGCTGCTTAATATATTTTTTAATAACCTGTGATAGTTTTTTCAGGATTCTTTGAATACATTTTTTTTTTTATAAAAAAACTAAAGTTTGTTCTTTTTTTCTTTCTTTTTTGGAAAGGTTGTATTAAGTGCTAATAACTTTAAGTCTTTCCATTGTTAGGAAAGATTTCTATTTTGAATAATTGCTGTTCTTTTTTACTTTTTATTCATCAGTGAATCATTCTTAGTTCATCATTCTTTGTTCAGGCTGCCTCACAGCACCTTGATGGCCCATTAGCCATGGGGGGAGTGTCTTAGTCACACCCCTGGTGTGAATCACATAACCCATACAGCAGTGCTGACACAAAAACTGACATGCAAATTACAATCGTTATATTGTTGTTTGTGAAAGAGTGGTCTAGCCTACAAGAATAGTCATTCAAAAGTCTTGTGGACACTATTCAGTATGTGTTAAATGGCCTTATTGTAGTGACAATGTTTTTCCCAAAACGTACTAACCACGCATAATATTTTTTTTCTATAAAATGAAAACATGTACATCCATTTTGCTCACATATTATTGTAGCAGAGTTTGTGCTGAATACAGCAAAATTACATGTTGGCCAATGGTATGTTGACACACTTGATACTAACAGGTTTCCGAACCATGAAAAGTTATCTTCAGTCATCTGGTGTCATTTTGTTGAAAGATCAAGAATGTCTTGTTGTATTTTGTTTAAGTTCTCTGATGGATGACTGAAGTTCCCGTAGGTGAGTCTCTGCGTTGTGTATTTTTCTTCTGTGTTGGTTGGCTCGGCAGTGGGTCTAGTTGTTTTCTTGAGGTTCTGGCTTCATATGCAGGTGAGGAGGTCGGTGCATATGGGTGTTGGGACAGCCATCAAGTGGTATCTGCACAGAGGAAGAAAGAAAACAAAAGACGACAGAGCAGAATTTGTTCAAACACTAGGGTTGTATCCTCTTCTGAGTCTGCTATTGTTGTTCCTTCTTTCCCTATTTCTTAATTCATGAGACACCTAAAGAACAGTGAGGTAAGGATGGACTAGTGGTTGGGAAGGCCTATGAGGGAGTCTTCACCGCAGGATTGGCCCCCAAAGCCTGTTGCATTCGATTCTTCCCTGGGCTCCTCACTGGTCCGTGTCCTATCCTATCCCTGTAGGTGGGGGAAACAACTTGACAGTGTGACACATTAGTCCAGGTTTAACTTCCCTGACACAATACTGCAGCTGCTGTAATCAACATCACTTGATGTGGTCCATGCCACTTAGGCTCTAATGGCTTGTTTCTGAATGACTTTATCATGACCTATTGACCTGGGAGATTGTGTGTCCACCTTCTGGTGGAGTCTGCCAACAAGACTCAACTCTCTCTTTGGCACTCTGTACTGCCTTTGTGAGGTTTTCACAGTTAAGTCTACAATTTCTGCAGCTTGAGCTGAAAAATGATCTGGAAGGTGACCTAAGCTACCACTTCAGTGGTGGAAGTTACTGCATAACCTGCTCGTCTGTTACCTTCTATGACTTGAGCTGAACCATCAACTAACAACTCAAATTCTGAATTCTCTATGGGAGTTTATTTTACTTCACTCGTAGGTAGGTATGTAAACGTAACACAATCGTGAGTCATTTCTCCTTCATCCTCTAACACAACTTCAGTCATTGCAGACATCATACATGAGGATGGGTTCGTGACTGGCTCACACTGTAAAACAATGTTCAGGGCTGTGAGGGTAATTAACTTTAGAGGGCATTTTACATTTACAGTCTAACCTAACACCATTACTGATGAATGGCCTGTACTGTAGCATAACATTTAAGGCTGTGAGTCTACTTAACCAGGGTCCCCCAAAGGAAGGCTGAGACAGTCACTTTCCTTTTGTTCTATCAAACAAAAATAAGTCTTTCATCTTTGTTGTATGCTTCTGGGGAAATTAAGCACTCACAGCTTAAATGGTTAACACCTTATCAAGCTGCCCCACGAGTTTAATGACGAGGGGAGGGGCTGCTTCAGAGTAGCAAGCAGACTAAGTAGAAGCTGAGTAACATTGTTAACTTCTTTAAATTCTTTTTGTTTTTCCTGCACTGTTTCATCCAATGTCCATGCTTACCACAGTAATTACAGCTGCCCTCTCTCTTAGGACATTTGCGTTTCTGTTGATTCTCTGTGTTGATCTTAAAAGAAACTGCTGCAATTCTTACTCTCTCTTTAACATCAGAATCTCTTTCCCAAATAACTAAACTGTCCAAGTTGTTTTGCAGGGTTGTAGTGGGCCATGTGAAGTCTAAGAAAGGCAATGCCTTTCTGTGTTCAGACAAAAGACCATCAAACCATGTGCGAACTAGGGCACCTAAGGGCACTTCTCTGAAGTGTCAGCTATCCCACTGTATGCTGCAGCTGACTGGCAAAATCTTTCAGTGTACTCACACACAGTTTCATCCTTCTTCTGTACACAACTACGGTTATCTGGCTTGCTCAAGAGAACAGACCCAATCAGCATAACACTCTATTGCATTGCTAATCCAATCAGCCTAACAATTCAACGTCTGGGCCAGGGGCTCCGGAAGCCATTTGGCGAACAAAAGGTGAGAGTCTCAGTGATCTGACTCATTTAACTTACAATGGAGAAAACAGGAATTGCAACTTTGCTGAGCAGAATCATTCATGTGATTTCATCATCTTAACCTTAAAAGCTAAATACAATATTCTTTACCATGATGTTATGTACGGAAGCATATTTGTAAAATTTTAAACATATATTTTTTAAAATTTGTAATGCTTCAAAACAAAACTTCTCTTCTTTAACTTATCTTGCGTGATCACACAGGAAACGTGTTAGTTCAGAACAAATAAATACAAAAATGATAAAGAGATCAGACATGCTCCTACAGTAATCACTTTCAAATCCAGACTCAAAACACATCTGTTTAGCTATGCATTTACTGAATGAGCACTGTGCCGCTGTTCGTCCGACTGTTTGTACTGTACTGTATTTTATTTTGCACACTAGTCTGCTTTCATTTAAATCCCCCCACATTTATCTTCTTCTTTTTCAAATTCATCATCTGGCAGGCTTTCACTGAATTTCTCAGCTTTATCAAGGGAAGAGCAGTTTTCTCCTTTTGAAAGGTTTACACTTGGATCAATTTCACAACAACTGAGGCATCTTTGCCATCTTTTAGGGAAGGTAAGGACCCCACTGACGTGAAAGGCGAGGCTAACCTGATCCCACACATTAAACTCTTGGTTCTTTCTCTCAAGTTTTTGAATCCATTGATTACCTTCCTGGTTTTTGTGGGTTTGACAAATGGCTTGTGCTCTCCAGATGATTTGATGTTCATCATAAGCAACCTATGAGTTGGAAGTAACGATGGAACTGTTTTGAAATTCTCATTAAACTGAGGGCTGTGAACGAGAACAACATAATCTCCTGCTTGAAAAAGTCTGTCCCGTATATCTTGAGAACCGGCTCTTTGCATCAGCTCCTCCATTAGTTCAGTAAGAGAAATGTGAAGCGGAGGTTGCCGTAGCGTGAGGTTTCATTTTGGAACAAGGGTGATGTGGTGAAATCACTCAGGAACGACTGCTGAGCTGCTCTCTCTTCTCCGGTTCGCTCTGGAACGCACTCTCGAGGAAACGCTGCTCAGATGCTCTTATATCTGCTTCATTGATCTTCAGGCTTCACCATGAAAATTTATCTTTATCAAGACCATTGAATCCCCCTGAATTCACAATCTGTGGAAGTTTTGTCTTATTAGTGACATGAGCCACTTCTGTGATGTGAAATTCAATAGGAGTTGGATAATCTGAGATGTTCTTTGAAAGATAGTTGAAAATTTGTTCTCCTTTTATGTCATCTCTCAATGTCAGATATTGTATTGCAAGGTATTCTCCTTTACGGACTGATTCTTTTGCTTGTAGAGCATTTCTTCTTGCGTTGAAGTTTGCCTGTGAAGATAAGGTACATTTAGTTGAGGTAGGTTTCATTCTAGTCACATTCAATGAAATGAAAGTTTACTTCCGCAGTGCACAAATACATACTATAAATACTCTCTAGACAAATAACACTGATCAGTAATACAGGGGCACAAAGTAAAGGACATTTAATGGGAAGGACAGTGATAGTATATTGTTAATAGTGTTAATAGTGTGATAAAGTGTGGTGCTTGGCACTGTCATATAAACACATTGATTAATCATTCACAAAGATTACATCCGTTTTATGTTTGTTAGTTCTAACTGAAATGTTAGGGTGCATTATAAATATGAGGTCTGAACAATCTCCAAACTGTGTACCTACAGTAGTTTATAAATCAAGAGCATGGACAACTCACACGACTGAAACTATTTTGTTGTAAAACTGCAGTTAAATGAACGTAAGCAATTTTATATTTTCATATATTATAAAAATGCTGTAATACTGTAAAGTTTTGACAGTTGGGTGCATTAAAAACAATACAATATATTCAGCACATTTTGGTTCTCACTATATTATTTTAATGTGTCTGCTATGAGTTTAATGCCAATGAATAGGATTGCCTACTTACTGCGTTTGCCATTTCGTGAGGTTTATGTTGAAGTGTGATGTTGTTCTGCTCTGCTGCGTGACGACTGAGATCCGCTGCTGGTTTTACAGGCTTTCCCTCTGAACACTTCCACACCTATGAGGGCTTTCTTTAGAAACAACACTTCTCTTCTTTAACTTATCTTGCGTCATCACACAGGAAACGTGTTAGTTCAGAACAAATAAATACAAAAATGATAAAGAGTAAATAAAGCAAAATAATGTATTACAAAACAATCTAAAAAAATAAATAAATCCACATTTTGTACTAACAAAGCCAAAGAGAATCAGTTCATCTTAACCCAACTGCTTTTTTGCACGTTAAAGGATATTTAGGCCTCGGGCAGCTTCTCTATAAAGCAATAGTTTTCCTGCATGCAAAAGATCATGCATGGTCTGTAACTGTCATTTGTAAGAACTGTCTATCTTTATGTGTCCGTGAGTCACTATTCACTTCCTTTATCTTCAGTCACCATAGAGAATGTGTACGAGTGAAGACATGTCATGTAGCCTCTTCAGTATTTTTCCACGACTGCCTTAGAAGTTGTTTTTTAAGACTTATCTATCACAAGCAATGCTGATGTTAACCTGTGTAGCAAAAAGATTACAATTATTACAATTGTACAATTCAGTCCCAGCTCATTTCAATATTTCAACATTACGAAACTATAAAATCCCTTCTCAAACTTACACAAATCTATTCCTCTGTTCGATTGCAGCAGAAGTACATTTTCTCTTTGCTTGCACTTTAATGGTGTTCAGCATCGGAGCGCTTTCATTCTTGTGCCATTAACACTATTAATGAAGCCTATGGAGTTATGATCAATGACTGTGATGTGAGTAGTTTTAGTTTTAGTTTTATTTATATTTGAAAAATGTATTTTTGTTACTCAGTGATCAGGTTTAGCGGTTCTCCGATTACGAATCTGTTGGATTGCAGATGAGAAATATTATAAATAACTAATAGACAATGATAATCTAGACCTCTTTCAGTTTTATGCTCACTCTCTCTTCACTACAATGAATGAAAAAACATAAAACACTCACTATCATTATTATTAATAATCACATTCGCAACACTCTCAAAAAGACTAATAATTATAATGTTGGAAAGACTCGTCACAGTCTTTTTAAGCATATTAGTCTTCTGTTCTTAATGAAATAAGACTGCTGACCTCAGCTAATGTGACAATGAAGCATTATTGTAGCATGATATTTAATGAAGTGTGCTCGCTTTGTTCCGTGTATTTTGTACTTTTATCATATTGTTTCATTTTAGCATGGTTCAGTTTTCTAAAATTCTGACTCTTTCATATTTTGTTTTGTTTTGTTTCATATTTCATCAAAACAAACTCTAGTTCAGTTTCATAAAAAGTAGATTGTATCTAGATAAGAGATAATAAGTCATTGCTCCACCATTGCTCTAAAAATTTTTATTTTTGTGGTAATTTTCTGGCAACAAACTGAAAACAATTATTATTATTTTTAAATAAATAATTCCCCCAAAATTTCCCAGAAATAGGACATGAAATATGTAGCTGAACTCTGAAAAATAGACTAAATATACAATTTAATTGCTAAAAATGTGTAAACCCCCAAGACTGTCAAGCTTCATGCTGCAAAGCATTCTGGGAGCTACCATAGTATAAAACTCATCCACGGTTCCCAGCATGCATTGCGACAAAGCATGTCACCATTGTTGAGATTCATATGCTGATTCTTGATGTCTGTGTGTGTCTCAAGATTGCAGTAAGTCAAAATATTTTGTGCACAATGTGTTTAAAAAAAGTATCTAATTACCACAACATTTGATCTCTTGTTATAGTTTCACTGTGTTTATAATGCAATATGTATATAGTTATGTCCCAGACGTATGCATTTGTGTTTTACAATAATGTGCAAGTGCCATTCATCGATGTACTGTGTGTGTGCTGCCAGTGGACTCAACGGCCTGCTGGGAGTTGTAGTTTTTATTGTATGTTCTGTCCAATTTCCTGTGCTCCTCCTGTCTTTATTTAGGTGATGGGACGTACCAGCTGCTCCTCATCAGTGGCAAGAGGATACAGTATTTAAGCAGAGCCGGAGAGAGAGATGGGGAGAGGGTCGACACAGTGCTTCCAGTGGGGATCAGACGGGTGCTTGCTGAAGACGCCCGATTGGAATAGAGATCTGACTGTAACAGAGGATTATTTTGAACTGATTTATTGGATTAATCATTGGACACTGGACTGAGGACTTTTTTTGACTTGATAACGGTAACGTTAGGTCGTTAGTGGAGAAGAGTGTGGGAGTACCAACCGACAGCCTGTATAGGTCCGGTAGTGGTGCTCCTCCTCTATTTCCCATCGACTAAATAATATCAAACTTTTCAGGATGGCGGAAAGAGAATCAGGATATGAAAACAACAACATGGAAAGTAGAGATCAAGAAGGGGGAAGTGAATGGGAGGAAGTGATAGGGGGAACTAGAAACAAGAAATTGTCTAGACATAAAACAAAGAAAAATGACTCAGAAAGTTTGGATGGAATGGAAAGTGAGGGGAAAAAAGATGAGGTAAAAGATTTGAGGTCAGAATTGTTTATTTTTTATTTACCTTTATTTTACCAGGAAATAATCCCATTGAGATTCAGAATCTCTTTTTCAAGGGAGTCCTGGCCAAGACGGCAGAATAATAGTTCCATTTAAAAAATACATATCAAACATTAAACAGAAAAAGACATTTTGGTAATTTAAACATCATCTCAACATATTCACCAGCTGCACTCAGTAACAGTGCATGTGCATTTAGTACTCAAATAGTTCTTTATCCTCATTTTAAATTGTGTCATTGTCGGTAAATAGTCAAATTTTAGCCTATTCTGCAATTTATACCAGGAAAAAGGTGCAAAAATTTAAAAGCACTTTCACCTAAAACAGTTCGTGTTCGTGGGATATCATACATGATTTGCCCATATGATCTAAGATTACACTTCCTGGTAGTGACTTTTGGAGTCAGAAGAGAACATAAGTAAGGAGGCAGTTTACCAGTATGGCCTAAAAAGAAAAATATACCAGTGTTCTAGCCTGCGATTGTGCAGAGATGGCCAACCAACACTCTCATACAAGTTGCAATGATGAGTACGAAAATTGGAATTAGTCGCAAATCTTAGTGCTGCATGATATATTGAATCCAGCATTTTCAAAGAAGATTTGTTTGCATGCATATATAAAATATCACCATAATCCAGCATTGACATAAATGTTGTTAGTATAAGTGTTTTTCTTGTACTAAAAGAGAAACAGACTTTGTTTCTATAATAGAAACCCAACTTTACTCTTAGTTTTTTTGTTAGACCCTCTATATGCTGTTTGAAGGACACATTTTCTTCTAAAAGGAAACCAAGATATTTATAGACTGATACTCGTTCAATTACTTTCTCATCTAGTGTAGCAATTTGACAAGCATCTTCTGTTTTCCTTGATTTAGAAAAGCACATCATTTTAGTTTTATCAGAGTTTAGTACAAGTCTCAATTTCTGAAGATTCTTCTGAATAATTATAAAGGCAGATTGCAGATCCTCTATAGCACTTGTCAAGGCTGGAGCAGAACAATACAAAACAGTATCGTCCGCATAAAAATGACACTTAGCATTTGTCACATTTTTACACAAGTCATTTATATAAATAGTAAATAAAATGGGACCCAAAATGGACCCCTGGGGAACACCATTTTGTATAAATAATAGCTGTGTCCCAATGTGAAGGCTGCATCCTTCGAAGGACCGAAGACTTCAAGGATGCAGCCTTTGCGTCCTCCGAAGGACGCACCATGTAGCCTTCATAGGATTTCCTAATTGCGCAACCAGGTGTTTAGTGGTGCTCCTCCTCTATTCCCATCGACTAAATAATATCAAACTTTTCAGGATGGCGGAAAGAGAATCAGGATATGAAAACAACAACAAAATGGAAAGTAGAGATCAAGAAGGGGAAAGTGAATGGGAGGAAGTGATAGGGGGAACTAGAAACAGAAATTGTCTAGACATGAAAGAAAAATGACTCAGAAAGTTTGGATGGAATGGAAAGTGAGGGAAAAAAAGATGAGGTAAAAGATTTGAGGTCAGAATTGTTCAATATAGTAGTAGTATGTTTTGAGGGAGAAAGGGGAGTAAAGAAAATTGACTTTACTTACTAAAAACTTACTAAAATAAATAAAGCACAAGTAGGAGAAGTAAAATATGCACTAGTACTGGGAGATGGAAACTTGCTCATTGGATGTAGCTCTGAAAAACAGATAGAGAAGGCAAAGAGAATGAGCAGTGTGGGAAAAATAAAAGTAACAAAAGTGGTAAGAGTTGGAGGGGAAAAAGATGAGAGTTGTAAAGGAATAATGGCAGGAGTTCCTCTTATGGTGGGTATGAAGGAGATCGTAGAGAATTTGAGGGTGAGAAATGGATCAATTAAATTGGCTAAAAGAATGACAAGAGGAATAGAAAGAAAAAAAGAAACGGAACCTATGAGATGTTATAACTGCCAGGAATTTGGTCATTTGGCAAAGGGATGTAAAAAGCAAAGAAGATGTGCTAGATGTGGAGGAGATCATGATTATGGGACATGTGGAGAAGGTGTTAAACCACAGTGTTGCAATGTCGGAGGCAATCATAGTGTTGCCTTTTGGGGATGTGAAGTAATGAAACGGCAGGTGGAAGTACAACAAATTAAGGTAACGGAAAAAATGTCTTATGCTGATGCTATCAAGAGAAGTGAGGGGGAAAAGCAGGATAAGGATGCTGAGTGTGACAAAAGAAAAAATGGAGGTGAACAGAAAGAATGGAGGCAGATTTGGGAAGAAAAAATGAAGTTAGTTAACTTTATAGAAGGGGTAATAAATGCAACATCTGAGATCAAATCTAAAACGAAACTGAAAGAATTCAAATCATAGTTAAAGCAGCAGTAAATCGTTTGGAATTAGTAGGATTCAAATGGGAAGTAAGAGATGAGCTTAATGTGCAGTCAAGTCAAGATCCAACATGGGTGGGTTGATAATATTATTATGTTAATCCTCCAATGGAACGCTAGAAGTCTAATTGCAAATGGACAAGATTTTAAACAATTTATAGACAGTAGAGAGGAAAAACCAGAAATAGTATGTGTGCAAGAAACTTGGTTAAAACCTAATTTGGATTTTGTTTTAAATGGATATACAGCAATTAGACAAGACAGGACAGAGGGTGGAGGTGGAGGGTGTGTTACATTTGTGAAACAGGGAATTCCTTATAGAGTTATAATGGTGCATTCACACCGGACGCGAATAGCGCGTCAGGCGCGAGTGATTTCAATGTTTACGCCGGTTTCACACTGCATGCGCTAGAAGAGCGTCAGCAGCGCATGAGCAGTGCGTACAGTGAGAGGATATAAATATTATTATATAAATATAAAAATAAATATTTTCAATTAGTAGACATCTGTGCTGCACCGGCGATTCCTTTTGTCTCATATTATAGGGTAACTTTTGGTTCATCTTTGTTTTTGTTGACTTTGTTTACCGTGTAGTGCGAGTTGTTGATAGAAGGAAGGCCATTGCGCTGTATTTGCTATTAAGAAGACTACGGAAAAGATGCAGACTTTGTGTTCACTCCATGAACCGACGAAGGAGAGAATATGGTGCATATTACCATCTTGTCGCTGAACTCCGCCTTGACCGTGACCGCCACCTAAACTACTTCAGGATGAATGCAGAGCAAATGGATCACATTCTTTCCCTGATTGGAGGCCAACTAACAAGGCAAACAACTGTTCTTAAAATTATTATCTAAATATATTAAATTCTATTACAATATTCTTTACAATCAATATAACTTATGAAATCATGCTGTGTTTTTTACGAAAACCCGACTGCAAATCATTAGAAATAGTCTTTCAACTGGTCCCTATAAGGCCTTCTAAACCCATGGCTAAAGCAGATCGCTTAGATATTGGCCTATAGTTATTTGGATTTGATCGGTCACCACCCTTTAATAAAGGAGTGACATATGCTGACTTCAATACACTGTTTTAATCCAGTTTTAATAGTCAGGTTGAAAATGTGTGTCAAAGGTTCTGCAATATGTTCAGCAGCAATATTTAAAAAGTATGGATCCAACCCATCAGGACCAGCAGATTTCTTAGTATTTAACCCTATTAGAGCATCATACACCTCCTTAGTTTCAATACAAACAAGATCAAAATCAATAGGTACATTTTCCCTAGACAAAGAGAAGTCCTCTTGTCTCCTCTGATGTTTTGTTGAATGGTCAAACAACAACCCAGAAGATATAAAGTGCTGATTCAGGGAATCTAGCATACTTTTCTTGTCTGTATTCATTTTATTCGTTTAACTTCATATATTTGGCATGACAGTATCCCTAGCGTCAGAAGACAATGATTTTATAACTTTCCAAAATTTTGAGGGATTAGCTATCACATAATTCATTTACATAAAAATCAGATTTTGCTTTACGTATTTGAGAGACAATTTGTTTCTCAGGTGCCTAAAATTTTGCCAGTCTGAACTATTTTTGGATTTCTTTGCCATTGACCAAGCAAGATCACGGTCATTAATTAAATCAGACAATTTCTCTGAAAACCACGGATTATCACGGCCTTTGATTTAATATTTCCTAAAAGGTGCATGCTTGTTTATAATATTCAAAAATAGTGACATAAAATATTTCAACGCTATTTCGGGATCTGGTATCAAATTCACTCTGGTCCAGTCACAAAGATTAAGATCAATACAAAAGGCTTGTTTACAGAATGACTTCAGATTTCTCTTAATTATAGTACGCGGTTTACATTTAGATATCCTGGCATCTCTCACACCGGCAATACCGCAGTGATCACTCGTATCATTTGCAAAAACAGCAGTAGCTTTGTATTTCTTCGGCACATTTGTTAAAAACAAATCAAGAAGCGTAGACTTGTCAGGATGTTTAGGATTTGGCCTAGTAGGTGAGTCTATAATTTGAGTCAGATTCGCTGAGTCACAAAAACTTTTAATTTGATCAGATGCAGATGTTAGCCAATCCCAATTTAAGTCTCCCATTAAAGCCAATTCTGTATATTTTATAGATGACAAACAGTCAGACAATGAGGACAATGTTTCCTTTGGAGCAGAAGGAGGTCTATAGCATCCCACAACTGTCAGAACATAATTCTGCGATAATTCAATTTTTAACACTAGCAATTCAAATTGTTTAGGCACAGACTTGGATAATTGTACTGTTGCATGTACAACCTTTAGCATGACGATCAGTACGAAATAAATTATACCCCTCCATATAAATGTAACTATCAGAAGTGGATCTACCCAGCCAAGTCTCAGATAGCACCATAATATCAACATTTGTCGATTTGGCCCAAATTTGACCATATCAATCTTTGTTAATAGACTTCTTACATTTATGTGCACAAAACCAATACCTGACCTCTTTAAAAAATCAGCAGGGGTTTGCAGTGATATCATATCTGTCACAGGACCTGGGTTAGGTTGCACTTTCCTGACATCAGCTACTACATTCAACGTTTTGAGGGAGAAGGGGGAGTAAAGAAAATTGACCCATTAAAACTTACTAAAATCATTAAAGCACAAGTAGGAGAAGTAAAATATGCAAGAGTACTGGGAGATGGAAACTTGCTCATTGGATGTAGCTCTGAAAAAGATAAGATAGAGAAGGCAAAGAGAATGAGGAGTGTGGGAAAAATAAAAGTAACGAAAGTGGTAAGAGTTGGAGGGGAAAAATATGAGAAGGCTGTTGTAAAGGAATAATGCCAGGAGTTCCTCTTATGATGGGTATGAAGGAGATCGTAGAGAATTTGAGGGTGAGAAATGGATCAATTAAATCGGCTAAAAGAATGACAAGATGAATAGATAAAAAAGAAACGGAATCTGTTCTGATTGAATTTGATTGTAAGGACCTCCCTAAAGAGGTATACTTTGGTTATATTAAATATAACATAAGATAATTCATAAATAAACCTATGAGATGTTATAACTGCCAGGAATTTGGTCATGTGGCAAAGGGATGTAAAAAGCAAAGAAGATGTGCTAGATGTGGAGGAGATCATGATTATGGGAAATGTGGAGAAGGTGTTAAAGGAGCCGTATGTAAGATTGTGGCCAAAACTGGTACTGCAATCACTTTCAAATTACTGTAGAGCGGTGTATCCCCTCCCCCTCCCCCTGACTCGAGGTTGCCAGATAGGCTGCAGGATCCAGCAGGAACGTCGGCTGATACGTAGCTGTGGTAACTAGAGCAGAGCTGGCAACCCCGATGCCGAAACACTACTGACTTCGTGATTGGTAGATAGGTGGAGGGT
>FLSR01000328.1:0-12936 GCA_900092035.1 Leuciscus waleckii | reverse complement strand
TCACTTTAATAATAAAAGTAGCCTAGGCCTTCCCTAATAATAATAATAATAATACCAATAATACTACCTACTAATAATTTAATATATAAATTGGAAATGCTAAATCTTCTTGATATTGATAGCTGATGCTTGTTTTGACAATATCTCTGGATAGGATACATGATATCGTCCATAGGCGCAACCCGGCACGAGGATTATCGCACTGATTTGCGCATATTTCACACGTATGGTGTGAGCAGTCAAGTCGCAGCTCAACGTTCGGACCGTATAGTGTGAGCACATAAATCCTGAGCTTTGGCTTTACATCGCATGAGATCTACTCGTTCAGTGTGAGTAGGTTCCTTGCTGAAATCGCACAGACATCGCACAGTGTATGCCCACCTTTATGCTGATGCTATCAAGAGAAGTGAGGGGAAAAAGCAGGATAAGGATGCTGAGTGTGACAAAAGAAAAAATGGAGGTGAACAGAAAGAATGGAGGCAGATTTGGGAAGAAAAAACGAAGTTAGTTACCTTTATAGCAGGGGTGATAAATGCAACATTTGAGATCAAATCTAAAACTGAAAGAATTCAAATCATAGTTAAAGCGGCAGTACATCATTTGGAATTAGTAGGATTGAAATGGGAATAAGTAAGAGATGAGCTTAATGTGCAGTCAAGTCAAGATCCAACTTGGGTGGGTTGATAATATTCATTATGTTAATCCTCCAATGGAACGCTAGAAGTCTAATTGCAAATGGACAAGATTTTAAACAATTCATAGACGGTAGAGAGGAAAAACCAGAAATAGTATGTGTGCAAGAAATTTGGTTAAAACCTAATTTGGATTTTGTTTTAAATGGATATACAGCAATTAGACAAGACAGGAAAGAGGGTGGAGGTGGAGGGTGTGTTACATTTGTGAAACAGGGAACTCCTTATAGAGTTATAAGATTGGAAAGTGAGCAAGAATATGTGAAAATAGAGATTTGGGGAGGAAAAACTAAATTATCAATGGTAAATGACTATAATCCATGTAAAAAGCTCGAAATTAACAAACTTATAGAAATTGGGGGACAGGGTGAGAACAGTATTGTATGATGTGGGGATTTAATGCACACAGTACATTGTGGGGATGTGGAAAAATTATTTATTTAAATGTATTTATTTATTATTTATTTATTTAAAATTAACGGATATTAATGGGTTAGTATTAGAGTTATTGGAAGAAAGAGAATAGTGTGTCTAAATAACGGAAATAAGACACGGATTGATATTAGGACAAGAAAGGAATCAGTACTTGATCTTACTTTAGTATCAAAGAAATTGGCATCAATTTGTGATTGGAGAGTACATAGAGATGGGACAATAGGTCATTATCTGGTTATATGTAAAGTCAATATCTCTGTGGGTGTATGAAAAAGCTGATTGGGAAAAGTTTCAAACAGAAAGTGATAAATATTTAAGTCCAGTTGATAATTATAGTGATATAGAGTTATTAAATAATGAAATAAAACAAGGAATTTTAATAGCAGCAATAGAAGCTATACCTAAAAGTAAAGGTATAAAAAGGAGGACATCAGAACCATGGTGGAATGATTGTAAAGCAGCGGTAAAACACAGAAATAAACCCTTCAAGTTAGTGAAAAGATCTCATAATTTCCAGCATATGATACAGTATTTATACATGCACAGGCACAAACATGCACAGGCAGTTTGTACTAATACTAATTAGTACTAACTAATACTACTGATGCAGCCGAATACTTAATTCGACATAAAGCCACACTGAACAGACAAACTGTGAGTAATCACTCATATCCATTGCAACATATTGTCTCTACAGTTAGTGGTGCGAAAATTATATGGGACAGGGATCAAAAGCCAAAGGGAATCTTTGGTGGGCACTTAAACATACGCAGTTTATTACCAAAACTTGATGAGATAAAGACACTGCTAACAGGTTCAAATCTACATCTCTTAGGCCTTTCTGAAACCTGGCTTATTGGTAAAATTAATACTAGTTTTCTGGATGTTCCTGGTTATAGTTGTTTTCGAAAAGATAGAAAGACGAAGAAAGGTGGAGGGGTGCTAATCTATGTGCGCAACTCTTTGAAATGTATAGAAGTAACAATTGACTGTGATGTTCAAATAGAATACCTATGTGTTGATATTTCTCTCTCCCAGAATGTATTTTCTTATTTTGCTGTTGTATAACCCACCATCCACTAATGATGAGCAATTTTGTAATGAATTAGAGAAACTGTTGAAAGTAATATCACATAAATCCGAAATTATTGTCATGGGCGATTTTAACATTGATTGGTTTAACAAAAGTAAAAAGAGAAAATTAAAAATGTTAATGACCAAATTTGATTTTACGCAGCATGGGAAAGGGGCTACAAGAATTACAAAATCGAGTAAGACGCAAATTGACTTAATTTTTACAAACAAAGAAGAACGCATTCTGAAGTCTTATAACCTTTTGACTGGAATGTCAGATCATAATATGACCCTGATGGTGAGAAAATTATCTAATAAACGATTTGTAAAACTCAAAAAGCCAAACTACAACTCACTAATAATTCCTAAAAATGATGTTCCCAAATTGGACAATGAGTTAAAAGAAATAAATTGGACTAACATGGTGTGGGATGAGGTGGACAGTAGCTGTAGGCAAGTCATGAATAAAATAGATGGAATTGTGTCTAAATACCTAAAAAAGAGGAAAGGTGGTAAACAGAGATCTCTACCCTGGATAAATGAATCTATTAAAAAACTTATGAAGCAGCGGGACCAAATCCTAAAACAAGCAATTAAAAGCAAGCTTAACATTGACATGGTTTTATATAAAAGCCTAAGAAATCGCGTGATAAAGGATATGAGACTTGCTAAAAGCAACTTCTATATCACAGCAATTACTGAGGCAAGAGGAAATCCATCAGTAATGTGGAAACAATTAACAACATTGTGAAACCTAAAGGAAAGCAACCCCACCTGTGTGAACTCAAAATTGGGGACGAGTTTGTAAATGATAGTAAGCGTATTGCCCAGGAATTTAATGATTACTTTATTTCGTCGGTTCAGGAAGTGTCGGATTGCTATGATTTGAACAACAGAGTAGAGCATCACCAACCAAATAATTTAATTGATGCATTTTTCCTTGAACAAACAACTGAGCAAGAATTTGTTGCTAGCTGTCATTGAAAAAGTAAAAAAATAGTCATAGCATAGTCATGCCAAAGATCTTTTCAACACTGACACTTCCTTTCTAAAAAGAAATAAAGAAATACTGGTAAAACCTTTAACTAAACTGTAAATCTCTCTTTTAAAAATGGAGAATTTCCGAATGATTGGAAACAATCTAGTGTTATACCTATATATAAATCCGGAAAGGTAGATCTAGCATGCAATTATAGACCAATTAGCATCTTACCAATTTTTTCTAAGGTACTAGAAAAGATTGTAGCCAATCAGCTAATGTCTTTCTTACAGTTCAATGACATCCTGCATCCTCTACAATTTGGATTCCGGCCCCAATATTCGACGGAAACGGCCAATTGCTATTTCTAGCAATTGACAAAGGTCATATAGTTGGAGCAGTTTTCATGGATATAAAAAAAGCCTTCGACGCACTTAATCATAATGTACTTTTACAGAAATTATCCTAGTTGAACTTTGATAAAACAACTTTACAGTGGTTCAAGACATATTTGGAACATAGACAACAATGTGTAATAATTAACAATAAAAAGTCATCCTTCACAACACTGAAAACAGGTGTTCCCCAGGGATCAATTCTTGGGCCTATTCTTGGTAAAATGATTTACCAAACATCTGTCCGGGCGCAGGTTTCCAAATGTATGCAGACAATACAGTTGTTTTGGGCGCTAGTGTGCCGTAATGGAGTAGGTCACACTTTTGTGGAGCTCCGTGAAAAATCCTCTTGTTTTATTGAATGTATACTGCAGCAATCGTTTTTTTATGTCATAGACTATCGTTTAAGTTGTATTCTAGTCTAGTGGGCTCATTTTTACGTCGAACATGCAAAGGAGCAAAGCTCAAAGCCAGAAAAATGTATCCTCTGCTGAGGCTAGCAACGAAGCAATACTAGCCGCTATCACGAAGCAAGGAGAAGAGCAATTAACTAGTGTTTCCAAGCTAGTTGATGACCTCAAAAAGACTATGAAGGGACGCCTTGACTCAATCGATCACACCTGGCTACACTACAGAGCAAACATCACGAAGTGGAACGTCGCATAGATGGCATGGATGAGGCTCTAACAGACGCCGACCACCGCATAACGGCTCTAGAGACCACTTGTAAGGAACTTCAGCAGCCAACACTCGTCTCAGGGCCAAGCTTAACGATCTAGAAGGACGCTCACGCAGGCTCAACATTAGAATCGTTGGTATCAAAGAGGGTGAGGAAAACAGCCGCCCAGCTGAGTTTGTGTCTGAGCTGATTTCAAAGATACTTGGCCTAGAAAACTTCAGCAAACCGGTCAAAATAGATAGAGCTCATTAAGCCAAAGCCAAAAGAAAAAGAGCCACCCAGGGTCATCATCGCAAAACTTCATAACGACAGAGACGTGAGGAATATTTTAAGACTAAGCCGACAGCGTGCACCGCTTAGCTACAAGGATGAGAGGGTGTCAATATTTCCCGACTTCACTGCAGAGGTTATAGCACAACGTCAAGCCTTCAACAGTGTTCGGAATAAGCTGGCTGACGCTGGAGCCAAGCGCACCATGCGCTTTCCAGCCAAACTTCAAGTGACCTATAACAAAACAGTGAACGTCTTTGACTCACCAGCAGCTGCAGAACGGTTTGCCAACTCTATCACAAACGACAAAGAGTCAGACTAGCTGTTTGTGTATTTTGCAATCAGGAATCGTGTTTCCTGACATTTATATGTGCCTGATTTTGACGCCGGGGAAATACATGAAGCAAATTTGCCAGTGAACGCTTATTATAAATACAATATAGGTAGGTTTAAATCTATGTGAACGCTTTATATTATTTTTTTATTTTTTATTTTATTTGATCTTATTGTTAGTATTTTTGCATTGTGGGATGAGAAACTAGGGAAAAACCATTTCACTACATTGCATCACATGTATATGTACAGTTGGTACTCAACCAGAATAATACTTTTACTGTTTTCCAGTTGTTTCTATGAATTGCAGTGATCCATTTGCTTCTCTGTTCTGTAGCTTTCGGTAGTCTGTAAAAATATACCTCAGATTTCTTGTCAAATCTAGTTGTACAGTCAATCACAAAGCTTTTTCCCCGTTTAGATGTGTTTTTCGCAGCATTCATGCTGAAAACAAATGCTGCCGCTCAGTCTTTTTGCCACTTAGTGGGCGTAATCGCAGTCACTCCGGCCGACGGTGACATCACGCGCATATCCTCTATAGGGTCATGGTACTTGTCACGAATAATCTGCCTGCATCTACGTTATGACATAAAATGAAGGTTCTAGATTCCCCAGAATGTGTTGTTGAAGAGCTACAAAGAAAGTTAATTGACTTTTTCTGGGATGGACAGCATTGGAAAAAAATCTGCTGTACATAACAGACTTCAAGCAGCACAAATATGCAGAACCGTGCTGGGCTGATACAGCGTGTGCGTGTTGAGAAAAATAAATGTCTTCAAGTATGATGTGCAATTGTTTCTGAGTAAACTGGCTAACATGGACTTGAGGGATGTTTCCCCATTCTACAAAGCGGTTTTGAGAGCATGGACTTCAGTTTTTAAGGTTAAGAGGGTTTTCTCAAATATTGGACTTTAAACAGAGAATGAACCTCTCTTTAATAACCTGCTGATACCAGCACAGGCACTGGAGACCAGGAGCATACATAGTATTATTATTTTGTTAATATATTTGTTCTTATTATTAGCACAAATAAATACAAAACTTTTCAGATCTGTCATGAAATGTATTTATTGTCAATTGATGTGACTGTTATTTTCCCTTCACTTTGTAGGTACAGAAGTTTGTTGTTAAGAAAGTTGTAAAGGTCTTGATTTTTCTTCTCCTTTTTGAGTTTTTCGATCTCTAACTGCAGTTTGTCTTTTGTAGCTGTAGAACCTCTCTCTGCAGTTCCAGCACTTCTTCTCTTGTAGCGACTGGAGAGAGTATTTACGTCTTTCTGCGATTCACAAGTGTTCTGGAGAAATTATGAAATAGTCTAAAAAATAATATTGAGGCTGTTCTAAGTCAAATTAACAATACTCTAAAATAATTGTTATCTATGAAACAGTAAAACCTCACTTGGTTGCTGCCTGGTTTGGCGTAGTGCTGGGGCTTTGTCGGTGTTGAATCTGCTTTGACTTCTGGAAAGGTCTAACGCGTGAAACAAATACCAATCATCATATTAATTTGTTGTCATATATTCCGCCTGTCATGATCTTGATAATCGTTTATTCTCAGCAGTGATACTTTTTATTTGATTTTAAGACAATATTCTCTCACTCCGTGTTATACTGTTCCTCTGGTTCAGCTTCCCTCTGTAATCCGGCAGGGATGCCAGCCAGAACAGGTGAGTCCGCCACAATGATGTCTTGGACCATTTTAGTAGAGTCTGACAATTCAGTCGGCGGTGGTCCTCCAGCTGCAGTGTTGTTACAGTTAGCTCTCAGTGATACGGCAACAAAACGCACTCGATGTGGTGAAAACAATGGGAAAAAAATTGGTTTTCTTACCAGTTTTGTTGGACTCCCTCTTAGGAAGGCTCATTTCCTTTTTTTGCCACCACAGATACGGTTTCGTATTTTTTTTTAACCTCTGAAACCGTCTTCTTTACACCTAGATTCTGGCCTTTTTTTTGTTTTCCTTATCCATTTCTTTATCCATTTTATCCATATTTTCTGTAAATCTGCTACTGGGTTAACGTATACAGTGGCGTGTCCATGGCAACAATAGAATTTTATAACAGCAAAACCTGGATCGCTGTCGTGAAACACTTGAGGTTTCGCTTAACTAAGAGAACAGTTTATGGGATTATATGCAACACCATTAAGTCATTCCCTTAGGTAAGGGGAAATCACGCCTTAAGTCTCATACTTAAGGGAAAAACTTAAGGTGCTTTTGCAACCGGGCCAGGACTCTTGTGCTGGAAAGTTTTGAGACTGTTTAAAAAAAGGCACTATATAATATTTGAGTGAAAGTGTCTCACTACAAGGTACTCAAAGATTGCAAAGAGACAAAGTGGTCAGATGTGTTGAAGCCAGACTCTTCCCCTAGAGGCTGCTGGAGGTCCCTGTACAAACTTCCTATAGAGGAAGGCACTGCAGATCTCCAGTGGGTTGTGCACTGGGCGGTAGCTACTAACAGACATGTGGCACACATTGACCCCACTATAGGGAACGCATGTCCTTTTTGTGGTACTGAAGAGTCAATAGATCATTTGTTTTTAAATGGTTTAAGGTTAAGAGGATTGTGTCAGATCTTAGACGGGTAGGTTAGAGATTTGGGGGTAGTTTTTCGTTTTTGGACCATATATGTTGCATCAGACAGGAAAAAAAATATCTTGTTAATTAATTTTGTGGAAGGAGGAGCAAAGATGGCAATATGGTTTACGGAAAAGGAAACTTAAAGGAGAAAGGGAAGTCGGTCCTGAGGTGGTTTTAAAGGCTCTTATTGTAATTAGAATCAAGGCCGAGTTTGCATATTTTAAATTGATGAATAATCTGGACAGATTTATTGAAATTTGGGTTTTGAATGATGTTTTGTGCACAGTGGATTATGAAAATGAGCTGGTATTAAGTTTATGATGAGTTTTTGTGACTGTTAAAAACCTTACCAGACAGCCCCAATTTTGTCAAGAGAGGCATACATGACATACCCAAAATAAAAAGGTTGCTGCTCGTAAGTCATTCTGAATAGACACATAACCAACATATATTTAGAAAGCCAACCCTTGAGAGCTTACATTTGAAGACTCAGAATTAATCAGACTGTTATTAATATTGAGATATATAAGCTCAAACATAAAAACAAAAGCAACAAATATTAAGAATTATTTATTAAATGTATAAAAATAGTATGTGAATGTAGTATAACAACTTATAACCACAACTAAAGTGTAGCCACAATTGTGGTCATGTTTCATTTCAAATATGAGGATGATATCTCTAAAATATGCGTTTTATGAAGCCTATTGTGAGACCATGTCAGGGGAGGCTTTGGGGAAGTTTTAGAGAAGGCTGATAAGATGCTTATCAAATATTGTATTGCCCTGTAAACACCCATTTACAGTCTTTGACTAATGTCTGGCGAGGAGAACTGGCCCATTCATGCTCTATTGATGTAAATCGACGAGCCTCTCACACCTCTGCCTGTATGAGACTTAATCTTCATTATTCTTTTATCCTTATTCTTTTGTTTGAATTCAGCCATTCAGCCTTTATTCTGGCATTATGCTTGGCCATCTACACCTCTGTCAGCCCACTATACATGAATAATCCACCTATTATCTTAAGTTTTCTTAGAAAAAAAGAAAGAAAAAAAAAATATTCTTGGGACCGTATGTGAATTCTTAACATATTATATTATGGAATAGAAAAGCTCCTGCAGCAGGTGCATTAGAGCAACAAGTAGCATCAAGCTACATAGAACAGAATAGAATAGACTTTAATTTAATCGAGGGATTTCCATAACACAATTTAAAATATTAATATTACACTTTTACTTAAAACTCACTTTAAACCACCATTGAGTATTTGTATCATATTCCAGTCGCGGTTTAAAATGGTTTTAATTCAAAAAAAATTTGAAATATGTTATATTTTGCATTTTATATGCAGCTAATGGCTTGCTTAGCATGTATACTGTAAACCAGTCCCGGCGCCATGGGCGGGCATTGGGGGGCCTGGCCCACCCTGTGAGTCACTAGTACCCGTCCTGGACGAGCCTGTCTCCCTTTATCAACCATACGTCACGTCCCACATCTCAGTTCATCGCGATCTCACAAAGCTCTTTTATTATCAATGAAGCCGACTGCACAATGAATCTGTCATAATGTCGACACTTTGTTTGGTATTAATCAGTCAATCAGAGGATTTGCCAACATGCAGAATTCAGCACTGAACAAACTGGTGTTCTGTGAGCCAACTGAACGTCTTCTGCCACCGCTGACCAGGGAGATGCAGAAACACTGACGACACGATCATTGAAGAATTAACAAAAGCAGGACTGAGTTCTGGGAAAATCATCAGTCAGGTGTATGATGGCGCCTCCCTGGTGTCGGGTAAACATGGAGGGGTGCAAAAAACGTCTCCAACAAAAACTGCACCGAGACATACCATATGTCCACTGTTTCAACCACCAATTACATTTGGTGGTCACCCATGCTTTGGCAGCAGAGCAGGCCTTGGTGGACTTCTTCACTATGTGTAACATGCTCTACAAATTCTGCAGAAAGCCTACCGTTGCCATTCTCTACAAGGGAGAGACAATGAAGCGCCTCCTAGACCAACGCTGGACGGTTTCAGTTATTCTGAGATCATTTGATGACCTAGCCACACTGCTCCGAGAAATCAATAGCAGCCCAGCCTATGGAGCAGATGTGCGAGATGAAGCAGCAGGTTTACTACGGGCCATGTCTGAACCCAGCTTTAGGTTCATTGCCGAGATGGTGCACAAAGTCTTATCGTATCTCGACCCCCCTAATATGATGCTACATGCAGAAGACATGGATCTGTTAACAGCTGTGCAACTTGTTAATTCGGCATGTACATGTATTGAAAATCTCCGTTCTGAGACGGAATTTGAGACACTCTTGAAGCGATGCAAGGATGCAACAAGAGAGCCTGTGCCAAATAAGAGACGACGAACACTAAACACATCCTTCACCATGTATGTAGTTGAGGAAAGAATCCCATATGAAGATCTCAGCGATGAAACAGAGCTACGCAGGATGTATTTCAGTTGTATTGATGCAGTTTGTGGGGAAATGAAGGAGCGCTTTGGGGAACGCAATTGTGTGCTGATGGATGCACTCAGATCTCTTGACCCAGAGGATTCGACTTTCTTGGATGTGTCCAAAGTGGAACCTTTACTGAACTTACCCTATACACCCATTGTGGAGTCTGAATACACACAGTGGGGTAAATGGACAATGAAAAAAGTTCTACAAGACTTTCAGAAACCTCTGGAAGCAATGCCAACCGTGATGACGGCACTCAAACATGCTTTGAGCTTTGGTGCAAGCACGGCACTCTGTGAGAACTCTTTCCCCACACTAAAGAACGTCCTTACAGAGCATCGCCTTTGCATGCTTCATCGACGCAAGGCCAATTTAATTAAGTTGGCATTTGAAAAGGACCTATGGAAAAAGTTCAGGATGAAGTGGAAGGAGAGCGTTTTAAGAAGATTCCACTCGTCGCATAACGTCTCCTACCGCTCTACTAATGGTGATGAATAACCCTATTTTATTTTACGCAGGTCCTCGTCTAGACATTGTGAAAAATGTTGTAAACCCTTAAAATAAAACAAATGGTTATGTACAACATAAAATAGCTCTTTGAGTAGAACTAGTTTTATATTTTTTTTGTATTTAAACTTATTGGAGTGGTGAGTTGCTTATGTTTTATTAAGTATCTGCCTTTTAAAAAACTAAATGTAACAAAATAGATAATGACTGTAATAACAATGAATTCATAAATAAATAAAACGTGTTAGGGCTTGACATTGTGACAATTGTGTTGTATATAATTGATTATGAATCAATATTCACATCAGAGTTCACTCAGCTTTGACATATTTGTGATATTTTTGTGATATTTTTACCTTTATAAAGGGCATTTTCCCCTGATCTTATTAAATACATGCTTAATGATTCCTCTTTCATTTTAAATTCTTAAATATGATCAATACATTAAATTAGAATAAGACACTATAGGACTGTTACCAATCAAATTAAATCACTTAAACTAAATAATATACATTAAATAATGTTATGAGATTTTTTATTTTTTATTTTTAAATATTCAAATAAGAAAAGTTGAAAAGAATGACACTTCTAAACATGAAACTAAACCGCCAGTAGATGGCCGTAGGTGATAAGCGGTGTTATTAAGCGAGTCATTGAGTCATTTATCAAAAGATTCGTTCAAACAGCTGATTCATCAAGAATAAAGTAGTCGTTCATGAATGGGTCATTGAATCTTTGACTCAACCGATTCGTTCAAAACACTGAATTGTTCAGTAATGAAAAACGGTTGACTGTGAGATGCGTTCTGTTTCTGCTGTGATCTTTGTTTGGATTGGAATTATTGTCGCATCTAAAATGCAAGTGACTTAATATTAATTACTTGTTTATTGAACTGTCGAAATCAGTGTTACATTTGCAGTCGTGATGATGATATTCAGCACGTGGTCGTATGGTGTTGCTTAACTGTATCATGTTATAAATATAAAAACTCTTTTTTTCTTTTCTTTTTTTTTCACATAAACAGAGTACATCACACAATTACAGATACCATTGGAATATCACATATATGTAATTAATTCCGTCTCTCTTGTTCATCGAAAGGACCATACAGCAAACAGAGACAGAACAAGGTTAATTCTAAGTTAAGCAATAATAAAAAGGAAATATACAGTTATGGATCTGTCATATGATGCAAATTACATCCAAACAGCATTCAGCATGAGAGAATAAAACAATGACAGAAGTATAAACAATAAACAAGAGCAGCAACATAAACCAAAAAAAATTAAATAAATATTTTAAAATAAAATAAATAAGGAGCCATATAAAGCCACATCACGTGTAAGAAGATTCTTTACTGCCAGAGGAGATATAGACAGGCGATTAAAACCATTTAACTTTCCTACACAATCTAGGAAAGGACTCCAAATTTTATAGAAGTTGTCAGAAGATCCTTCATTGTATGCCTGATTTTTTTTCTAGTTTGATGAAATGAAAGATATCATTAATCCATGAAGAATGAGTAGGAGCTGTAGGTGATTTCCAATTTATTAAAATTAGGCGTCTTGCCAGAAGAGTGACAAAAGTCTACAAAATCAGTCTTATATTTGGGCATGTCAAGTGAAAGAGAGAGAGTACCAAATAAAGCTGTGACAGGCAAAGGTTTAACATAAATTCCAAGAACTTCAATAATGTTTTAAAGATTAGAGACCAATATTTGTGTAGAGAAGGACAAGACCAAAACATATGCGCAGTAGATGCAGGGGCTTGATGACAGCGATCACACATGGGATCTACCTCAGAAATATTTTAGAAAGTCTTCTAAAGAAAGTCTAACTTTGGTCCAGTGGGTGCGATGAAGGATTTTACACTGTATCAGACCCTGTCTGGCGCAGAAGGATGAGGAGTGCACACAACGTAGAAACTTTTCCCATTGTTCTTCTGGAATATTTTCTCCTCTATGTCCTCCTCCCACTGAGATTTAATAGATGCATGTGAGCTTTCACGTAAGGAGCAGATTGCTTCATAAAAATGTGAAATCATACCCTTCATAACATGGATAGGTTTGAGGAAGGAGTCAATGGGAGTGACACTAGGGAGGCTAGGAAACTGAGGGTGCGTGTCCCGAACAAAACTACAAACCTGCAAATATCAAAAAAAAATTGTGTTTGGACAATGCACATTTTCCCGTAATTGCTTGAAAGACACAAATTCATTATCTGTATAAAAATCCTTAAATGTTATAATACCCAATGCCGACCACTGAGAGAAAGTCCTATCCATTAATGATGGTGAGAAAGCCAAATTTGCTGCTATAGGTGCAGAAATAGAAGAGGTTTGTAAACCAAAGTGGTGTCTGAATTGACTCCAGATTCTCAATGTAGTTTTAACAATAATATTTTTGGTGTAGGGAGAAGATGAGCATTTAATGGGAGCATGTACTAAGGCTGCTAGCGAAGTAGGCATACATGATGTAGCTTCCATGGTAAGCCATACAAATTAATCATGAGAAAAATCTT
>FLSR01000326.1:0-17079 GCA_900092035.1 Leuciscus waleckii | reverse complement strand
GTCATCCAAGCATGTGCGGAAGTATTTAAAACAAGCGTGTTACAACTAGCCCCGCGTTAGGTTGTGCCCCACGCTCCCCTATCTATCCTTTTCTTGTGTTTCTTCTCACAATGCTGTTTCTTTCTGTTTTCATACCCTATTTATTATGGATGTCCTAAGAGTGGGGTCCTTAAATGTAAATGGGATTAGGGCAAGTAATAAATGGGCATTGTTAAAAGAAAGCATAAAGCTAAAAGAAATTAATGTGATGTTTCGACAAGAAACACACAGTGACATAAATAATGAAGTAGATTGGGGTTTGTGGTTTGATGGTCAGTGTTTTCTTAGCCATGGAACTAATTTAAGTGCAGGGGTGGCAATTTTGTTTTCTTCTGAGTTAGATGTAAACATTCTATCTATTAATGAATTGGAAAAGGGGCGACTTCTTCTAATTAAAGCTAAAATAAAAGATTTGTGTTTTGTCTTTGTGAATATTTATGCGCCAAATATTGGTAAGGACAGAATTAAGCTTTTTGAGATGCTAAAAAATACTCTTGTTTCTCTTTCACAAGAAGATTTTTTAATTATAGGTGGAGATTTTAATTGCACCCTTGATTTTGTTCTTGATAGGAATGGAGAAGCACCACATCCTCCTTCTGCTAAAGTTTTGAAAGCAATAATCACTCAGTTAGGGCTAGTGGATGTGTGGAGGGAAAAAAATTAAAAAGTGAGACAATATAGCTGGATTAAAGTGGCAGTAGGTAGAGTTAGTGCGGCTCGTTTGGATCGATTTTATTTATATACTGTAAAAATCAAAGTAATAGGGTGATAGGTGCATATATCACACCTTGTATTATCTCTGATCATCAGCTCATTACAGTGAATGTTGTTTTATCAGAAACAAAACCACAATTATTTTACTGGCGTTTTGATATTAAATTAATTCAAGATGTTAATTTTTATGAGAATTTTAAAATGTTTTGGAATTGTTGGGTTGAAGAGAAAAATGATTATGAAAATCTGCTTCAGTGGTGGGAAATATAGATAAAACCAGATTAAGCTTTTCTGTCAACAATTTATGGCACATACTGCATGTCAAATTAAACAAGAAATGGCCAAATTAGAGAAAGATATTCTAAAAATTCAAAATATGTTAATTGATCAAAATGATGTAAATTTACAAGTGATCTTAGTCATGATCAAAATGATGTTAATGTACAAGATGATCTTAGTCAAAAGAGACAGGAGTTAAGTAATATGTTAAATGAAAAGGTAAATAGAGCTCTTGTGAGATCACATTTTGTTTCATTGCATGATATGGATGCTCCCACGAAATTCTTTTTTAATTTGAATAAGAAGTGTTTTCATACTAATTATATGCATGCATTACGCACACCTGATGGGAATGTTACTTCTGATCCTTTGGAAATGCGGAGACTTGCTGTTGATTTTTATGTGGACTTATATGGTAAAGAGTGCACAGGAAGTGAAGTCGTGGATGAACTTTTTAATAATTTGCCTGTGCTGGATGAAGAAAATGTAAAGATCTTGGACTCTGATCTGACATTTGAGGAAGTTACAAAAGCAGTGAATCAACTTTCATCTGGTCGTGCACCAGGAATCGATGGTTTACCAGCAGAATTTTATAAAACTTTTTGGGGAATAATCGGAAGAGACTTTTTAAAAGTTTTACAAGAAAGCTATAAAGCTGAGGCTCTACCAAAAAGCTGTCAATGAGCAGTGCTCTCTTTGATCCCAAAGAAGGGAGATCTTTGTCTACTTAAGAACTGGAGACCAGTAGCTGTTTTATGTTCCGATTATAAAATTTTATCTAAGTGTTTGGCTAACAGACTTAAAGGTGTTCTTGATGTGTTGGTACAGAGAGACCAAACATATTGTATACCAAAAAGGTCTATTTATGATAATTTGGTTTTAATGAGAGATATTATGGATTATGCTGGAATATATAATGTTGATTTTGGTCTGCTTTCTCTCGATCAGGAGAAAGCTTTTGATCGTGTAGATCATCACTATCTTTTCAAGGTTCTTAAGTGTTATGGATTTGGAGAACATTTTTTAGCATGGATAAGAATATTATATACTGATGCTGTAGCATGGTTAAAATAGGAGGAGGTTTAAGTGTACCAATCCAAATGAAAAGAGGGATAAGGCAAGGGTGCCCTATGTCAGGTCAGTTATACACCTTGGCAATAGAGCCTCTACTTTGTTTATTAAGAATTAAATTACAGGTATTCTAGTAAGTAATAAGCCAGAAGCTGAAGCTATTAAACGTTCTGCTTATGTAGACGATGTAACCGTTATGGTTAGGAATACACATGATGTTCAAGTTATAAAGGAAGCTTTAAAGATTTATGAAGGGGCATCATCAGCCAAACTAAACTGGCAAAAAACAGAAGCCTTATGGTGTGGTTCTGAAGAAAGCTCTTTGCCAGAATTACAAGAAAATGTTAAGTGGGGGAAGTCCGGTTTTACATTTTTAGGAGTATATCTTGGTAAAGATGAATGTACGATGAAGAATTGGGAGGGGTTAGTAGATGGAGTGCTTGTAAAGTTGTCTAAATGGAAATGGCTGCTACCCCAGTTATCCTACAGGGGAAGAGTCCTGATAGCCAACAATCTTATAGCTTCCACCCTTTGGCATAAGTTGATGGTTTTGGATCCTCCAAGAAATATAATAGAAGACATTCAAAAGACTCTTGTTAAATTCTTCTGGTCAGGACAACACTGGCTAAAAGCTGCTGTCCTATACCTTGCCATTCATGAGGGAGGACAAGGACTAATTGACATTTGTTCTAGGATTGCTGTTTTCCGTTTGCAAGTGGCACAGTGTCTCCTATATCATCAGCATCAGCAGTGTATGGACGTAGCATGTGCTTTGTTGCAAAAAAAACAGAAGAATGGGATTGGATAAGCAATTGTTTGTCATGTCTTTTGATGGACTAGTAATGGAAGGATTGACTGTCTTCTACCAGAGTGTATTGCAAGCTTGGCAGACTCTATCATTTTCAAGAGAATGGGAAGGCTCTAATCAGTGGGTATACGAAGAGCCTTTGTTTTTCAATCCACTTCTCTCTGTTGAGGTGTTGAGATCTGCCTCTGTGAAGTCGGCAAGTTGAAAGCAGGAGTCTCCAAAATATGCCACCTACGCAGGGGACTGAGCTGGATATCGGTAGAGGAACTGACACAAAAGGTGGGCTTCAGGTCTGAACGTTTTATCAAGAGGATGCTGGATGATCTTGAGGAGGCCTCCCTGATCCTATAAGGGATTTTATGGAAGTTTATCCTGTGGAGAACTGTGATGATACAGATAATGCCCATTTTCCTGAACTGCATGTTTCTATAAAAAAAGGAGACTGGCAGGAAGATGATGGAAAATTGCTTTCTATAGATACACCAGAACTGAATATTTTTAGTAATTTGTGCAGACAAACACTTTACAGAGCTTGTGTAAAAACCATCAACTTCCAACATCTTAAGGATGTGAGACACACTAAATGGACAATGGTGTTTGAATCAGGCTCTTCCCCGAAACGTAGCTGGCGGTCCCTGTACAAAAGACCCATTGAAAAGAGGGTGGGGGACCTTCAGTGGAGAATTGTGCATGGGATTTTAACTACGAACAGACACAAAGCACTCCTTAATGTATCAGATGATGAGGGTTGTCCTTTTTGTGGGATATCTGAAACTGCACCCTTCTCAGCCACCCCGGAGTTGAACACAGCTGCTCTTTTCCCAGAGGGCGGAGAATCTGCACAACCGTGGAGTCAGGTAAGTGTTGCACTGGACACTCACACCCCACTTCGAGACACTATGCCTCCCGAGTCGGGTCCCTACCCTCCACCTCACTGTAGGTACTGTATCTACAATGTGATTATGACTAGACATATTCTTAAATTGACTTCCATTGGAAAATATTTTCGGATAGTTTTGACTAGCAGAAATTGTAATTAAAGATATCTATAATTGATTTTGTACTAGGCATAATTCTCTAATTCTCGATATTAGATCTCAAAAAATCGCAAATTACAATTAAACTAATGATAATTAAATCTCTAAGTGAATTATTACTAGTAAAAATTATAATTCAAGATATCTCTAATTGGTTTTTGACTAGTCATAATCAAATTGAAGAATCTTTAATTTATCATTTTTAAAGATATCCAAAAATACATTTGAGGATGTCTGAAAGTAATTTATTACTAGTCAAATTGCAATTGTCAATTGAAAACTTAATTGAAGATATCTTGAATTATTCCTAGTCAAATCAATTTAAAGATATCTGCAATTTAATTATGGATATCTCAAACAGATTTTTGACTAGGAAGACCTTTCTTTGGAGATATCTGCATTTAGCTTTGTGACTAGAATTTCAATATAGATATCTGGAATTAACATTCTGACTAGACAAAATACATGCATGCAAATACACATTTGCTAAGCTAGACCTGTAGATACATGCATGCAAATACACATTTGCTAAGCCACACCTTAAACATTTTTTTTAACCAATCCTACCTTGGAAACTGTTGGCATCCGCCATTTTGTCAATTTTTTTTATAATAATGGTCCTGCATCTTAGGGTCATTTTAAACTGCTTTATACAGATGTAATTCAAAAGTATGGATAATAAAAGTGTAGCTGAGTCACGTGTAAAAGTGACATAAGGTATGCAGAGAAAAGCACCTCAAGAAGGTTTTTTTCCTATGTTTAAAGTCCACCTGAAATCAAAATGGACCCTATTTATTTTGTTAGTGCATATTACTAGTCTTGTGGTGAACAATTAATCCGTGCAAGTTAATACACAGAAAAAATTTGTTTGCCGTGGTAATCTTTAATCAAAATCTGAAAAGTTACTTCCGGTCTGGAATGGCGTTCCTTCTCTTATGACGTCAGTTTGACGGCTTGGGTTGAAAACGCTTAACCAATCCCCTCAAACCGTTAGTCTGCTATGAGCAGAGATGGAGAGGAGAAGTAAAACCCTGGAGAAAAGTTGTTTGCAACTTCCGGTTCACGCAGACTTTAAAGTAGGATAATGTAGAGATGTGCTTGCTGTGGATTAAATGTAGCCTTTATTCCCAAACAAACCCATTTAAAATCAGTAAGTATTTGTATAGGACTCATGTCTGGTGCAACATTTGGTATAATAAAATAAAAAAAGCACTTTCAATTCACTAGCGCTCATCACTGAACACACAAAATATATCTTGTACAATACAATACTCCCACCTTGTGGTTTCTTACTGTATGACACAAGTAAACCTGCATCAACACAGAAAGCACAATACATAATACATAACATCCAAACATAACAATGTACTAATCAATGTCATAATGCCAGTTAAACTTCTATTAACTTGTAATCTTTTTCAAATCAACCTTCACCTTTTTTCACTGGATCTGCCTTGATTCTGATTTCTGAAGCTTTCTTGACCATCACACATTTATTTGTACTATTTTTCAAGTTTCTGGTGTATAATTCATTGTTCTTCACTCATGTCTTTTCAAAATATATAATAAATAACTTCAGACGAGCAGTTTACGGTTCTCTGTCTTTATTGAACATTTCACTTCAGTTGGTCAGTTTTGCAACATGATTTAATTAAAATAACAGCGCTATACACATACATACATGCTGGAGAACTTTTACCACATGAAGGCATCCAGATATTATTTAGTAATGATTTAGTATTAGTTAGCAATTCATTCAGCAGCTTTTATGTAAGCAGAACTGGCAGATTTATATTTTGTACTTATATATTTTAATTGTCCTTGACTTGAAATGTT
Source organism: Leuciscus waleckii (assembly GCA_900092035.1). Lineage (NCBI taxonomy): Eukaryota > Metazoa > Chordata > Actinopteri > Cypriniformes > Leuciscidae > Leuciscus > Leuciscus waleckii. The sequence continues at coordinate 11,295 of FLSR01000326.1, read as the reverse complement.
TGAGTACACGAATTCATACATTTAACTTAAAACTTTCATGCAATCTCAATGTGAAGAATTTGATTAGTATAAGCTTAGCTAGCTTTAACAAGCTATTTTGCTAGCATACTAGTTTGTAAACATGTTAATAGTATGTTATTCAGAGGCACTTGCTGTATGAGTGCAGCAATATAAAGGTTTTATTTGCTCTCAAATCAAGCTGCATGCACCACTAGTCACCATGATGGTAACTATTCTAAAACCAACATTAACAGAAATTCTTCTAAATTAGCAAAACATTAATCACTACTAAATCTCCCACTTAACATTAATCTTGACACAAAAAAAACCCCATTATATTACACTTAATTTTAGCATTTACTCTCCCTTTCGAGTGCCATCGGCAAAGCATGCTGGGAAATAGAGATCACAGCCGTTTCTGTTAAACTTAAGTTTGTCTAAATTAAAAGAAATATTTCATAAAACTCAAAACAATGAAACAGTTCAGTTTACTTAAAATATATCAGTTCTGTGAACTTGAAAGAAAAAGAAAGTGCTAAATACTCATAAAAGTTCATTTGACTGAACTAACTAGTTTAATTTAAGTTTGTCCTACTCAAACCAAGATCGTGTGGATTCTTATGGAAATGACTGGAATTCACCAGTGAAAATTCACAGAACAACAGCTCATTTTACTGCATCTTAACTCTGTTATAATGGAAAATATTTTCTGCTTGTTGTGACATTAGGAATACTGTTTCCGGGTCGAAGCCTCTACTTCTACTTCCTCTATCTTGTTTCTAGTGAGAATACTCAACAACCTTTAATGAGCACTGTTGATTCAAGTCACACACTTCAAAAGCCATAGTGTACATTACAGTCTCCAGTCTCACAGCATCCCAGACTTCAATATTTTACAATTCGAAATAGCTGAATAACTAACCATCTGAGATTTCAGTATAGAGATCAAAGTTAGGATCATAATTTTCAGGAATATTACAGCACAATGAGTGTAAATTAGCATCGTTTGTTTGCATCTGATAGAGCTTTTGGATTTGGAAACAGTGACGTCAGACTTAACAAGCTTAACAAAACTTAAGTTCAGTGAAGATGCACATTTTTAATTAGGATAGTCAAAATGTTAATGTCAATTCTTTTTTACATTGATTTATTACATGGAACATAATGTTTCCATTCATTTTGTTGAGGTGTCTTTTCTTGTATAACCTACATGGTTGATTATTCATGTTGCTTATGTATTATACATTTTTTGTGTGTATTCTATTCATTGATATTAATCTATTACTAACTTTTTTTAGTTAGACTAGTCGAGCCACGAACGCCGTGCTACGTTAGATTCACAAACATAATTCCTATCGACCAGCTCACTTAGTACGGCGTTCGTGGCTCGACTAATCGAGACTGTTTTCCAAGATGCCTGCTGCCTGTAAACGTGTAATGTACTGTCTTTATTAAGTATCTTCTTATTCTGTACACTACAAATTTCTCAATGCTTCGGTTTGCATGTAGGGACCCTCATTATGCTACCGTGTTAGTGTGGCTATTTTGAGCCTTGTTAGTGGTATTAACTAGCGATTTACTTTTACTTACTCTGTGCCCCATATACTAAAATAAAGTTTCTGAAATAAGGGTTTTTTCTTCAAAATGATGTGAAAATCATCCAGTCCTTATCATTCACATAACACAATACATTGATTTAAATCTTGTAACACACTTTTTGTTTGTAAAGGCAATATGCGCAAGGGGCGTCAACCATTCAACAGCATCATGCATATGTAGTGGTTCACACCTCAGGAGACAATGGGGCCCGCTTACTTAATGAGCCATTCATTCAGGTGTGTCACCTATAGCCACAAGAAAGAATGCAAGAACAATATATATAACTGTGAACCAATTTGGTAGAATATATATATATATATATATATTGCTCTTGCATTCTTTCTTGTGTCTATAGGTGACACACCTGAATGAATGGCTCATTAAGTATGCGGGCCCCATTGTCTCCTGAGGTGTGAACCACTACATATGCATGATGCTGTTGAATGGTTGACGCCTCTTGCGCATATTGCTTTTACAAACAAAAAGTGTTTTACAATATTTAAATCAATGTATTGTGTTATGTGAATGATAAGGGCAGGATGATTTTCACATCATTTTGAAGAAAAAACTCTAGGCAATGACATCCATTAGTCAAAAGTCTTATTGTCACATATTTAGTATGTGTTTTGTGGTCTTATTTCAGAAACTTTAGTTTTTAGTTTTTTGAATAACCATGCATAAACATTATTCTCTCAAAAATACAATCATGTACATGCATGTTGCTCACATATTATGGTAGCCCTGTTTGTGCTAAATAGAGTGTAATTATACCTTTGCCATTAATATGTTTATAAGCAACTGAAAAAAGCACAAATGTCAGGGCATGTCAGAACATCTCAAGGACCCCAAAAACCCCTCAGACCCCAGAGGGTTAATTACCCCTAGGTTCATTTTTCACCGGAATTGTCCTTTAAGAATACTGTTTGTTTATTATAATAGAAGTTAATGGTAAGCATAGTAACAACATACAATTAATTAAAAAATGTTTTAAAAAACCGGTTCCACAAACTAATATAAGTGTTCCTCAGGAAACCTGTGTGGTTCCTCAGAGAACCGGCCATTTAAAGCGTGTCTAGAGGATCTACAGACGGTTCCGCCGGTGAAGTGAAGAACCCCAAAAGGTTCCTCCAGGCACTTTTTATTTTTACAGTGTAAAGTTAGAACTATTTATGAATAATAAATTGTTAACAAAGCATAATCTAACTCTTTACATATGAGCAAATTAAACACTTATTAAAGTGACAATGAATGAAGAACTCACTATTTGTATATAGTTTATTAATGTATTAACTACAGTTTATAAACTATTAATTAACTATATATTAATAGTTTGTTAATGACTTAAGTGCTTTATTACTGTATTATTATAAAGTGTTCTGGTAAAATCTACTTGATTGTGGTTTAGTGCAAAATCTTTTTTTTGGTTTCATTTACATATTCTAACCCATTAAAGGAGACAGGAGTGATGATCAGTGGGTTTGAGTTTGTACCTTCATCATTATCGTATGGGTTGAAATATGGATAAGTTTGTCAGTGAAAGTCTGACAAGTGAAAGAGTAGATATGAGATCTGGACTCCACGTCATAAAAAGAGACCAGACCCTCCTCATAATCCACAAACACACCAACCTTCTCAGGTTTCACTCTCAGAGATAAAGAGACAAATGAATTTCACAAGCTTCATATTCATCCTCATTCCTCAGAATCACATACAGTCCAGACTCCATCCTCAGGACTCAGTGGGATCCACCCCTCCCTGTTAATGGATTCTCTGGCGACTCCTAATTCCCACTTCGTCTTTCCCTTCACCTGCACCTCATAGTAAAATCTCCCTGAACTGAATCCCTGCTTTGCCAGAACACAAGAATCCTCATTAAATCTCTTTGGGTTTTCTGGGACATCCTGCTTAATGTCTCCATCACTGACTTGTTTTCCATCATCAGACAGGATGAGATGTGGATTCGCTGTATCAGGATCCAGAGTCACATCCACTGAGAGAGAGCAGACATTATCAATCAACTTCAGAACAAACATTTTCAGATGTACAGTATATAATATACAGGGTGGGCCATTTATATGGATACACCGTAATAACATGGGAATGGTTGGTGATATTAAAGTCCTGTTTGTGGCACATTAGTATATGTGAGGGGGCAAACTCCTCAAGATGGGTGGTGACCATGACATATACTAATGTGCCACAAACAGGACTTTAATATCACCAACCATTCCCATGTTATTACGGTGTATCCATATAAATGGCCCACCCTGTATATAATGAAATGCAACAAGAGGCTCAGAGCGATTCTGTAACTGAGATCAGCCTGTGATGTGGAGTGTGGCCGAGGCTCAGCATCATGTACTTTCTAATGTCAGGTTCACATCTTTTCTCTTTATTTCAGAGCATTTGATGTTTTCTATTGATTATCTTTGAACTGATTATGAAATTGGGAAAGAGTTTCTGTTATGCTGATGTTTTGATCTTTTCCATTGAAGAGTAGAGCTTATGGATAGGTTATGAATAACTGCATGTACTAATAATATGTTGCTTTGTTCAATAAGCAATAGCTTTGCTAATGCCAGTGCAGTAACAAGTGTGTGTATTGTGCTGTGCTGAGCAGATACAGTCTTTTACTTGTACAACATAACTTAAAGTCAAGTCACCTTCATTTATATAACGCTTTTTACAATACAGATTGTTTCAAAGCAGCTTTACAGTGATAGCAGGAAAATAATGCACCAAAATTTGTTTCTAGAAGAAAATAGCGTTATACAGTCCAGCTTAAGTAAGTTCACTGAAGTTAATTCTTGTTGTAAAAAGTTATTTATTTAGTTGATTTATATATAAAGCCGCTCTGGAGTAAACCGTGATGTCATCGTCCAGCTAAGTTCAGTTCTCATATAATGGTGTCAATGCAGGAGACAGTGGCAATGAACCAAAACTCCGTCAGTGACAGAATGGAGAAAAAACTGGTGTCAATGCAGGAGACAGTGGCCATGAACCAAAACTCCGTCAGTGACAGAATGGAGAAAAAACAAAAAAAAAACAACCTTTGGATAAACCAGGATCACTGTCAAATACAATACAAGTCCAATTCAAACAGGTCATTTCCGTTCACTAAAAATCACACACTTTTGAGAGTCAATAAAAAAAAATAAAAAAAACACATTTCACAAAGAAAATATTAAATTCATTGTCATTGTGTCATATATATTAAATAATTTAGGAGATTTTACATTATTTAGGTAGATTTCATTAAAGAAATCAAGCCTTAAAAACTACAAAAAAATCTAATGTGTAATATTGTTATCATAATTTTTTTTAAATAGCATGTTACAATTTTGACAGTGATTTGTATTAGTGTTTGTTCATGAATAGTCACATCATTCACTTGCATGTCTCTAAAGTAAGTTTGTAACAGTCACCAGCTGGAGTGCCCATGAGAGCCACCAGAGGGCACTCCACACCAGACTATTATCACTTCCTCACAAACTACATTTCCCAGAACTCACTGCCTGGATTCATCATCATGATTGCATTCACCTGTGTCTCATCACCCTGTTAGTCTCAGCCTATTTATACCATGTTCACTCATTCACTCACTGTGAAGTTTTGTTTGTGTCACACTGCATCTTTGAGCATTTTTCCATGGTTTCCTGTCTCTTGGTTTTCTTGCCTGTTCCGTGGATTACTCTCTTGCTTCTGACCCCTGCCTGTTTTGGTTTGTTTTGGTTTGGTTTGGTTTGTTTTGGTTTGTTTGTTTGGACTGCCTACCTGCGTTTTGACCCATTGCCTGTACTTTGGATTACGCCTTTGGATTGCCCATATATAAAGCTGCATTTGGATCTCACCTTCGAGTCTCGGAGCAGTTCATGACAAAGTTAAAGTAATACTGTAATAACTGGTTATGGTAAAGTTTGGATATACGTTTAGCCATAACAGTTATGTTATGGTTATATTTTTCAAACAGTGTGATCTTTTGCAGACTGAGACAAAATAATTGTGGTCATCACCAACTTTTTAATCCAACCCATAATATTCTTTGAGAAACGTAATTTCTAAGTTAATAATAAAAAAATCTATACACTGTATTTGATATTCACATACCAGTTTGACTGAGTTTTTCATTCAGTGTCAGAGTTTCATTCAGTGTCTCATCTAGAGTTTTCTTCAGTTGAATCAGAGCTATAAACAGAGAGTTCACATTCACATCAGAGTCAATCCTGATCTCAGTCCAGTTCTTGGTGTGTGGACGAGTGTTCAGGGATGAGCTTATCTACAGCAGGAGAGAGAGAGAAGACTGTTAAATATGATCATTATTATTAAAGCAGTTCAATATGTTTTACACAGGAGCTTTCTAACACAGTTGAGGCAAAACCTCTGTATGGATATGGATGATATCCCCGTAATCCTCTAGTTGATTGATTACAGGAAGAATTGCTTATATTTTCTCTATTAAAACATTTCTGAAATATTTAAATATGCAAATGAAGCACTGTCTTATGTTCAGTCTATAGTGTTTCATCGCCATCTAATGGCCTGGCAGCAGAAAAAGGGTTTTTAGTCGTTTTTCGCGGATCCTTGTGAATGAGAATCGTTTTGATAATGGTGTCGAAGAAAACTCAAAGGAAAAACTTGGCTGTTTACATGACATGTTTTCAGCTAAAAACATTTTAAAAAATATATGTTTTGCCCGTTCATTTACAGTACACGACGACGGCGTTTTGGGTTCCGTGTGAATGGCGATTGTTTTGATAATGGTGTCGAAGGAAAACTCAAAGGAAAAACTTTTCCATTTTCAGCATATCGGTGTCGTGTAAACGTAAGAATCTCTATCAAGAATTGAAGTGATGATGTATGCTATAAAACCCAGACTGACTGGATTACATCATTCAGTTTATGAGATGTGTTGTTCATTCATTCCCTCATAAAAGACCGTACAGTCTTGTGGTTTGGTTTATGTTTCAGAACTCTAGAATGAATCATTTACTGTAGTAAAGTTCCTACGGGGAAAGAAAATGACAAATACTCTGTTGCTGAAGAAGAAAGGCAGATATTGTTGAGCTAGTGACAATATTATGGAAGCTTGTTTCCGCCACAGAATAAAACATTTCAAAAGATAATCGTGACTTTATATCTCACAATTCTGAGATAAAAAGTCGCAAATACCTTTTTTATTTTTATTTTCTGTGGCGGAAACAAGCTTCCATACAATATTGACAGTACAAGTCAAATTTAATTTGTAACTTTTCACAATAAACATTGTTCAGAAATTCAAGATGTTAATGTTAATTATACCCTAATATCTTCATGCCTTATAGTCGCATTTAGCAGATTAGAGTTGGGCGATAATATAGTTCTCTTTTTGCGATTATACAAGCAGTATCGCTTCAGTGACGGCATAATCCTCACCGTTCCAGGCCGGTGATCCGCAGGAACGTTGGTGGAGTTGAATTCAGAGGAAGCGAAGATAGTGCTGATTTTGGACATGTTATAAACACACACAGCACTCATGTTCCTGTAAATAGAGACGCAGATCTTCACACTTCACACACAACTACTCTTTTTTTCCTTTAGTGTTTGTGGAACTGTGTCAAATGACAGACATCAACATGTAAACCCTCTATTCAACAGGATCATGTGACTCACCGCCAGTCATGTTAGCATTTTACACTGATGTGAAAGACTCGATTTGATTTGATGTCAATTCATTTGGATATATATTTTAGGGACAGTACAGTAAAAACCTCAATTAATGTTGTAAACTTTACATTACTATAATATTAAAGGGATGGTTCGGAGTAATTTCAACCTAGGGTCCTTTTGCACCATGACCTCGAGCCAAACACCCCCCAGAAGCTTTTTTCCCCTTGGTTGAACATTATTAAAGTTAGAGCTTATTTAGAGACATCAGCCGGATGGTTTAGTGCAGGCACTAATGGATCCCGTTGTATAACCTCATAAATTACTCCACTAATAATGCCCAGAATGGTTCCAAACTTCTACAGTAGTACAAATAGGTTCTGTACTCATAAAACGAGGCATTGGAAAGTTTGTAAGTACATCAGGAGTTTATTTAAATAACACTTGCCTGACGGCTAATGCTACCGCTAATCCGGACGTCGACGCCACTTCCGTGATTTGGGAAAAGCACACTGAGCCTTGAGGCACACCGGAGGTGCTTCTGGAGTACAACAAATGTTTGAGACTCCTTGTGCATGCTAAAATCTCACTGGTTTATTACAATTAAGTGCAAAATGATTGTTTGGGAATGTAAACTGATATAGAGAGTATGCACTGACGTCACTTTCCCGCGGGAACACACTCCCTCAGCCGGACTGAGTGGCAGAAGAGCTGCTGAGTGACTGCATTTAATAGGAGAAACTGTGAAAAAATGAGTAAAACAAACGATTATCAGTTTAAACTAAAGCTTGGACCCGATATAGTGTTTCTTACAACTCACCAGAGATCCAGTGATCATGGATATTGACCAGGAATCGTGTTTCCTCACATTTATATGAGCCTGATTTCCACACCGGGGAAATACATAAAGCACATTAGCCTGTGAACGCTTTATATAAACACAATATAGGTGTAAACCCATGTGATCGCTTATATCAATGTTATATATATCATCATATCATCCAGCCTTAAAACTTGTGTAGTTTTTTGTCAGTGTTAATTTAAAAACATCCAATTATGCAGAATATACAATGGTAAATATTTAATTGATGAGTTGTCAATACAATATATAGTGTTTGATTTTTACCCCTAAATTCAGCATATCGACACAAAATGAAACCTGTAAATCTACATTTCTCTGTCTGGATCCAGTTGTTTCTGTGAATTGCAGAAACATTTGTTTCTCTGTTCTGTTTTCTCGCCAGTCTGTGAAAATAAACCTCAGATTTCTTGTCAAATGTAGTTGTACAGTTTCAATCTCAAAGCTCTTTCCCGTTTTAGATGTGTTTTTCGCGTCTGAAAACCGCTCAGTGTTTCTGCCACTCAGTGAGTATAACCGGCCGACGGTGACGTCACACGCATAACCTCTACACCGCGAAGTATGAGATGAAGTGTTTGCCTTACCAATAGTTTCTGAAAAGTGCATAAATCTTGATGTCGTCGTCTGTTTGTAGTGTGGCCACATCTATCAGCTGACTGAAGTCATGACCTCTCCCACAGAGCAGACCGGCGTAGATCATCGAGGTCCAGGTGTTCTGAAGGAGACCCTTCCGACCGCCACGGTCATTCTGAAACACATCGACTTCGGGTCAACGCATGTGAATATTCAGTGCATATGGACTACTTTAATGAAATGTTTATAGTGTTTAGTGCTTACACTGTATATAAAAAGCAATATGAACATTCAGCTAAATATTGATTGTGTTGCACAGAAGAAAAAGTCATATGGGATTGGACTGATGATGAGGGTGAGTAAATGAGCACTATTAAAATAAGTTCTGCATGTTTTTTTGCATAACTCTATGATTGCAAAAAGGCCTTACTAACACAATACTTCTCAAAGATCTAATCCAATTAAGGAAATTAAAACAAGGACCAGGAATCTACAGCAATACCCTGATTTCATACGAAACAAGATTTAATGTTCAATCAATGCTTTCCACCTTTGTTCCCTTATGAACAGGGAACGAGACACTGCGTCGATGACACTATGGGGAATGCCTCCGCGTGAACCGGTGCCTGAAACACTTATCTAATCACGACAATCCTATTAGCCGGCGACCGCCTATGACATCACTACTAGTGCGACCCGGAAGTATAAAAGGGGAGCCTGGAGAACATGTCAACAACTTATCGTCTGAAGGGACTGTTCAGCAGGCGTCCCCAAGGCATGGCAAAAGACGCAATGTCTCGTTCCATGTTCACAGGGAACAGAGCTTCCAGTCGTAACCTAAACGTTCCCTTTCGAAAGGGAACTCGCACTGCGTCGATTTGACGCTATGAGGAACGATATACCAACGCCACCGTAAGGGTAAGGGTAAGGGTAAGGGTAAAAACATCGATTCTTAGATGCATCGCGAAATGGACATGCAGTTGACATATCACACAAGGACAATGATAACACCACTGAGCCACACAACTCTGCTCACGGACACCATCTCAGCTGAGCCCTGCCCACAGAGCTTTTTTCTCACACAGTAATTTTTATTTTGGGTGAACTACACACAATACATATTGTTGCATTTTTGTATTGCGATATATTGTTAAACCCCTATTGAGATTCCTCATATTGTAGAAAAACCCTTTATGGAGTTTATACCTGTACAGGTCAGGGGGAATCTCTAATTGCCTTATCACTAATAGTTTACAGCCTCTATGTGACCCTGGACCACAAAACCAGTCACATGTCGCACGGGTATATCTGTGGCAATAGCCAACAATTGTATTGGTCAAAATTATCGATTTTTCTTTTATGCCAAAAATCATTAGGATATTAAGTAAAGATCATTTTCCATGAAAATATTTTGTAAATTTCCTACCGTAGATATATCAAAAAAAAATTTTTGTGAGTGGATGCAGCCAAATCGCGAACAAAAGCGAACTTTAAAGGCGATTTTCTCAATATTTCGATTTTTTTTCACCCTCAGATTCCAGATTTTCATCCAGATTTTTAATTATTCAGCTTTCAAATGATGCATTCATCTCAAATTCAAAACATGTACCCTTATGACTGGTTTTGTGTTCCAGGGTCACACATGGCTTTAAGCATGTCTGCTGTACAACACCATCACACACGAATAAAAGAAGATCTCGAGATGTTTTGCTGTGCGTTTCTGCTCACCTTGCAGCTCTGAGAGACTCGAGGAATCCACTGGTCAGATTCGCCATCTTTACTTTTGTGTTTCTCAGCGAAGAAGGAATAAACTTTGTCCTCGTATTGGCCTTTCCCGGAGATCAGCTTCAAGTACTTCAGCTCTAAATGAAACGAAATGAAAAACGGCACCTTTCAGAATGAAACTCATTTCAGTGAGAAAGTGAAAGGCTTAGTAGTTTAGATATCAGTAGTATTGGGTTTAATCTGATTTCTCACCCATTTGAGTCGGCTGAGACCAAATGTTGTGATTTTTGTTCCTGTTTACTCTGTACAATCCCATCTCAGACTTGGTGAAGTACAGCATATCACCTGAAAGGTCAAATAAAGACACAGACGTCACGTGTAGGACATGATAAAAGCAAATAATGCATTACTGTCGCTAGTCAATCATATTGAAAACAAACGTTCAGTTGACAAACTCCTTAAAATCAGTTTGAAAGTTGAGAGTTGTGTGAAAGTGATCTTGGACCGTTATACAGCACATGTTACTCTAAGTCTAAACTTCATTTTCATCCACATACAATTTCATATGGTGTCCACCCAGACTCCTTGGGCACATAGTGATGTGAAAATTATCCAATATTTACTCACCGTCAAGTCATCCCAGGTGTCCAGACTATCTTCTTTCAGCCGAACACAATCGGAGTTATATTAAATAATAACCTGGGTCTTCCCAGTAATGACACTGAATAGTGCATGAGTTTTTGAAGTTCCAAAAAACAAATCCATCCATCATAAAAGTAATCCACACGACTCCAGTGGGTTAATAAAGGCCTTCTAAAGCAAAGCAATGGGTTTTTACAAGAAAAATATCCATATTTAAAACTTTATAAGGTACAAAAACCCATGGTTTCGCTTCA
>FLSR01000325.1:9131-28955 GCA_900092035.1 Leuciscus waleckii | reverse complement strand
CGCTCTGATTGGTTTATTTCACGTTACGCTCAAACCACACCTATGAATAATGAAGCTACTTCAGACCATCCCATTTTAGATTTGCGTCGGGCGCAAGAGTTATTTATCCCGCCGGTATAATAGCAACAGCGCCGGAGATCCGCCCACAAAGTTACTTGCGTTTCGCGCTTGATACTTGCGTTTCAGATCGTTAAAATAGGGCCCAATGTCTGCAAAAACCATATTCGGGCCAGCCAAAACGGTGATACTAATTTTAAGCGAAGCCCTTCCTGATGGACGCTTTCCAGGACTCCCGGGAGAAGAGCAATCGGAGGAAAGACGTACAGGCACAGCCTTGGCCACGTCTGTACCATGGCATCCCGCCCCAGAGGAGCTGAGGATGGAGAGTAAACCACAGTGGACAGTTAGTTGACTCCTCTGAGGCAAACAAGTCCACTTCCGCCTGGCCGAACTTCTGCCATATGGACCCCACTACTTGAGGGTGGATTTGCCAATCCCTGGCCCCGTGCCTTGACAGGACATCTGCTCCCAAATTGAGGTGTCCCTGGATGTAAACTGCCCTCAGTGAGAGCAGTTTGCCATCCTCCCAGAGTGGGATCTGCTGTACCAGCCTGAACAGGGGGCATGAACGGAACCCGCACTTGTGATTTATGTAGGAGACTACTGTACCAAGTCAAGTCAAATCAAGTCACCTTTATTTATATAGCGCTTTTTACAATACAGATTGTATCAAAGCAGCTTCACATTGATAACATGAAAATAATACAACAAAGTTTGTTTCTAGAAGAAAATTGCATCATCGTCCACCCATAATAAGGCAGATCAATAATATTGTTGAATATTAAATGTCCCCAACTAAGCAAGCCAAAAGCCAAGGCAACAGTGGCAAGGAACCAAAACTCCATCAGGTGACAGAATGGAGAAAAAAACCTTGGGAGAACCCAGGCTCAGTCGGGGGCCAGTTCTCCTCTGGCCAACGAGCGAACAGTGTATGATTATGATCCAGGCAGCGTTACAGGTCAGAAGTCAGATTGGTCGTGTCGATGAGGCCTTCACAGGGCTGATGAGGCTGGCACTTCAGGATGCGTCATGGTTAGGTCCAGGTGCAGATCCACCATCTGATCTGGATATGGCCGAGGTCCACCTCACTTCAGGAAACGGAGAGTCTTGTTGACACTTCAGGACTGCATTGTCGTCGCCGTCCAGGCGCTGGTCCTTCTTCAGATCAGATCCGCAGAAAGTTACTATGTCTGATTTTGAAGAAATTAGTGGTAAAATTTTAGAAGAAACAGTACAGCACCTTCAAACATCAACTTTGACACAACCCCCACTTCCTTTTTCAAAAGTGTGTTAAACTGGTTAGAAGCAGATCTTCTAGAAGTGGTAAACTCCGCACTGCTCTCTGGGAGTTTTCCAAACTCCCTGAAAACAGCAGTTGTCAAGCCCCTCCTGAAAAAGATCAATCTGGATAGCAACATATCGAGCAACTATAGACCAATCTCAAATCTTCCTTTCATAGGCAAGATCATTGAAAAAGTTGTCTTCAATCAGCTGAACACATTCATAATCTCAAATGGATACTTTGACAATTTTCAATCTGGTATAGCACCGCATCACAGCACAGCTTTATTAGCTCATAAAGATAATAAAAGGTATTCGGTTAAATAAGTGCTGGTAGTACTCGACCTCAGTGCTGCATTTGACACTGTCGATCACAACATACTTCTTGACAGGCTGGAAAACTGGGTCGGGCTTTCTGGGATAGTCCTAAAATGGTTCAGGTCATACTTAGATGGGAGAGGTTATTATGTGAGTATAGGAGACCATAAGTCTGAGTGGACATCCATGACATACGGAGTCCCTCAAGGCTCAATTCTTGCGCCACTCCTGTTCAACCTGTATATGCTCCCAATGAGCCAAAAAATGAGAAAGAACCAAATTGCTTACCAAAGCTATGCAGACGACACAAAGCTCTACTTAGCCCTATCGCCCAACGATTATAGCCCCATTGACTCCCTGTGCCAATGCATTGATGAAGTCAACAGTTGGATGTGCCAAAACTTTCTTCAGTTAAACAAAGACAAAACTCAAGTCATTGCGTTTGGAAACAAAGATGAAGTTCTCAAGGGGAACGCATACCTTCGCTCCAGGGGTCAAACAACAAAAAATCAAGTCAGGAATCTTGGTGTGACACTAGAGTCAGACCTTAGTTTCAATAGTCATGTCAAAGCAATAACTAAATCAGCATACTATCATCTGAAAAATATTGCAAGAACTAGATGATTTGTTTCCAGGCAAGACTTAGAGAAACTTGTGCATGCTTTCATCACCAGCAGGGTGGATTATTATAATGGACTCCTCACTGGCCTTCCCAAAAAGACCATAAAACAGTTGCAGCTCTTACAGAACCCTGCCGCTAGGATTCTGAGCAGAACCAGAAATAGAATAGAATGGAATGGAATGGAATGGAATGGAAGTGAATATAATAGAATGGAATGGAATAGAATAGAATAGAATAGAATAGAATAGAATAGAATAGAATAGAATAGAATAGAATAGAATAGAATAGAATAGAATAGAATAGAATAGAATAGAATAGAATAGAATAGAATAGAATAGAATAGAATAGAATAGAATAGAATAGAATAGAATAGAATAGAATAGAATAGAATAGAATAGAATAGAATAGAATAGAATAGAATAGAATAGAATAGAATAGAATAGAATAGAATAGAATAGAATAGAATAGAATGCAATCCATTTGCATTTGCAATGAAAAATGACTCTGCACAACTATGCAATGTTATTCAGGCACACTATTGTGAATACACTGAACACAAGTCATGGTTGTACAATGCAAGTGTAACGGAGTCCAGGTAGTGAGAGCTGTGCATGTAAACCTCACTTCCCTGGCCTCAAGAAGTGCACTAGACTCTATAATAAATAATAAATGGGCCATACAGATGTTAACCTTTCGGGAGCATCCAGTTACGTAGCTTGATATTCATAAGCCAAGCATTTCTCACAGAAGGATTCATTCATTCTCCTGTAGATTATTGTGTGTTGATACACAGTGGTTGATCCTGCTTTTGCTTCATTTGGAACTATTTTCATTGTCTAATGAGCCAGATTTCCACAGCTTGCTCCAGTGCAAACTCTCTTTTGTAGTTATAATGCTACTGTCAGGATTTACTAAATACTTATTTTAGTTAATTTTGCAGTTGATATTATTGCATAGACATTTGTAGGAGTTTACCTTTCAAACGCAACATTTCTTGGAGGGAGAGTATTTAAATTAATCATGCAAGGTGATTTACTATGGTTTGTGGCAGTCAATTGACTGGTTTTTGCACCATTATTGAACCAAAAAAGCATGTCTTAACCTATTTTGCACCTTACATGTCATTAAGTTTGCACATTCTCTGTACATCACCTGCAGAACTTACAACTCTCAATCTGTGATTTAATTGTTTGCCGCCACTAATTTGTCCTGTTTAGTAAATCTGCCCCTTTGTTTATTGGGTCACACTTCTCACTATTAACTGTGACTTTTGCCTCAATAAACTCCTAGTTACTGCTTACTAATAGTTAGGAAGGTAGTTGTTAAATTTAGGCATTGGGTGATTAAGGGATGTAGAATATGGTCATGCAGAAAAAGGCATGAAAATGTGCTTTATAAGTGAAAAAAACAACAAAACAAAAAACAGCCAATATCTGCAACTAGATAATAGTGAGAATTGCACCCTAAAATAAAGTGTTACCGTTTATTGAATTATATATAAAAGCAATTTCACACTTCCAGATGTGTTGTTGGTGTGAATATGAACACATCTGTGCTGATATCTGGAGCAACATCGCTCCTGCTCATGTGATATTGCTTCATTTTCACTGGTGCAAATCTCTGGGTGCACATACTTTTGCAGTTTATTGCACTTTGTGTGAAACTTCAATGACTTCATCACACACCGGTGCTCTGGCAGCCGATGCGAGTATGAATGAGAGAGCAAAACACTGAAAACAACAGTACTCAAAAACAAACAAACAAACAAAAAAACGTTGAAGACGCTCTGAAATATTGCCAGGATTTTGCAGTATTTAATAATCATTTATTTATGTGTTCTGAATTTTAATGTAAAATCAGTGCGTGCATGCATAACAAACAAAAAAGAAGTGAAAAAAATAAATATTTTTATTTGGTGCTGCTTTGTGGGATAATAGTGCAGCGCTGTTTTATCATTATTATTTGGATTAATGTTCTCTTTCAAGACAACTTTGTACTATGTTTATCTAATTCTTTTTTTCCCCCAAACCAGTGTGCTAATGTGGCAGGAACGTCTGATGATCTGATGATATGAATATAGATGTGAATCATGTGTTATGAGCTTTTCAGTCAACAGATCTCAGCCAAACTCAAGACTCGTGAGAGATTGTGTGCTGACGTATTAGACGCGTCCATTTAACCGATTTCAATTTCACTTTTTAAGTTATACAAGAGTCAACTCAGTTGTTTAACTCAGCTTAATATAACTGAAATAAACTAAAACAAAGAGTTGAAAAGACTTGAACAGCCAATTTGATAATACTTGTATTTAACATACTTTTAAGGCAGCAGTTTTTAAGTTGAAGTGGAAATGTTTTACAGTGTATATAAGAAGTAATGGCAACACTTTATAATGAGGTTATATTAACACTAACTGAACTAACAATGAGCAGTAATACATTAGTTACAGTTTTTTATGGCCACACTTTAGTTTAGTGTCAAATTCTCACTGTTAACTATGACTTTTGCCTCAATAAACCACTAATTACTGCTTATTAATAGTTAGTAAAGTATTAAGAGTTAATAAGGCATTAATATATGCTTTATAAGCACTATTAAACAGCCAATATCCTATAATATGCTAATTAGCAACTAGTTAATAGTAAGAATTGGACCCTAAACTAAAGTGTTACCGTATTTATTGCTCTCTATTGACATTAGTCAAGTCTCCTTAATTTATACAGCACTTTTAACAATATAGATTGTTTCAAAGCAGCTTTACAGTGATAATAGGAAATTACAGTAACAAAGATGTATTGGCTTTCTAATTTTTACCAATTTTTTGTTTTATTATTTTTTCAAAAAAAAAAAAAAAAAAAAAAAAAAAATTCTAATAGTCTTGAAGGCATAAATACGTTTTTAAAAATTGTAATGTTTATAATTAATGCCATCTTTTACAGCACATTTATGTTAATGAATGGATATTGCCACGGAGTTATATAGCTGCATCGTTTATCATCTATTCTATATCTATTATCACAAAAAAAACTAAAAAAAAATAAAAAGTCCAAATACTTTTAAATGATATTTCTATTTTCCATTACAATATGAATTCACATATTGTTGATTTATTGAGTGCTAAATTTCATTGTGTATTACTTGGCCACAGGTTTATGGTAAGATGATTTATACATTTGTTCACAAAGGTCATATATAGAAACTGGAATCAAATAGCAAGTTATTCCTTAGTTGTAGTCTCCTGATATTAATCTTTTATGGCTGATGCCAAAACACATATTCACAGTGGAGTGTGACTGGTGGCAGATATGAAGCAAATATATTACAAATAATCACATTTAATGATAGGAAATGATACATGCATAAAACAATCAATAGCAATTATTTGAAAACATAACAAAAAAGTTTATAACTAGAATGTTGAGTTTTTCCGGAGCGTTGTATCATATTAAACATCACGAAAGTCCCAATGAGAAGAACTATGGGTCTAATATCTAGTTATTGGTTAGTTTAGTTATTTGTTTAACATGAATCTAAAACACTCCATAATGCATCAAGCATCATCAACTCTTCCTCCAATGTTCAACTCTTATAAAGGTCTGTCAGATTGCAGTGTGCTACAGAAAATATTCAGAAAATATGCATTAATAATGCAACACAATATGAGTTCTCAGGGTAATTGTCTAGAAATGCACAGCTTCATATCAGTTCGATGTCAGTTATCTCAAAAGCCGCACGGCAAAAGAAGCAGAGAAATTCAAAGACAATAAACAATAGGATATAAATGACAGTTTGATTGATTTTCCTAAATGACTTAATTTAATTAATTTCCAGGGACAGCAACTCTCTCTTTCCCTCTCTCCCTCTCCAACACAAGCAGAAGCTTGTCATCAACGCTGCCCTGCATCAGTAATAAGAGCTTTGATACTGTAAAGCAGCGTTACGTTCCTCAGCTGTGAGCTGCTAATGTTGCTATAGTTTAAGGAAGTAGTTCAATGAATAACATTTATATGTGTTTGTGGAGATCCCGCAGAGAGCCATTGAAGAAGCCCGTTATTTCACACTCTCCAGTGACTGTTTCTGTTCAACACGCTGAATCAGTGGCATTATGTGGAAGCTCGTTTCCAGCACGGAATAAAAATAATACATAAATGCATAAAATAGGTGTGACTTTTTCTTGCAATTGCACGTTTATATCTCACAATTTTTTAGCCGATTTAAACTCAACTTATTCTGAGGTGAAAATATGAATTGTGAGATACAAACTTACTGAGAGTTTTTTATTGTACAATTCTGACTTTATAACTAACATTTGTGAGTTTATATTTGACAATGTGGAGCATATTTTTCACACACACACACACACTTGCACATCTATCCTCCTCAATCCGCCTCCATAGTCAATGACATTTACACTTTGGTCTGAGAGACTGATATCATTCAGACGTAGGAGGACAGAACTGGAGCGGCTACAAGTGAGCAGCCGCCGAGAGAAGTGTGTTTTCCTCTTCGTGGGAAAACAAGGTGTATCTGTCGGTGTGTGTGTGAGCGTACAGCGGCGGCTGGCATTTTCAATGAGCATCATTAACTGTAATTCTGTCAAGGAAGTGACAGATTGAAGGCGTCGAGCTGCACTTCTCCAGCGAGCTGTCGCTCACACTCTGTTCACGCTCACTTGTTTGTTATCTCCGGTTTGATCCCCTCGTTCTGAAGATGAAAGATGACTGGGCTGGATGATTTAGCTTGTGGTGTTGCAGTTGAGTATTTATCAAAACTGATGGTCAGTATGTTTACAGCCATCAGCACTGACACACTTGTATTTTTCTGGTGTAACTGTCATGCAAACTGTTGAGAATGTTTCATTTGCTTGTTCATTTTGCCCGATCTTTTCCACTTAACATCCCTTCTATAAGAAGATACACAATCTTAAACACACCTGCACTACCACTCAAAAGTTTGGGGTCGTTAAGATGTTTAAATGTTTTTGAAAGGAGTTGCATAGTGTATAGAATGTCATTTGGGACACAACATCTGATTAACATGGAAAAACATACCTTTTTATTGTGCGCCACGTTCTGGTTAGGACTAGGGCTGCACGATATAAAAAATACTGACTGTGATATTTTATATATGCGATATAAAAAAAATATATATAAAAAAAATGTATAAATAAAAATCACTTAAGGACTTGAATAGCTCTATTTGGAAAGAATGAATCATTCATGATTGGAGTTATTTTGTATGTGAGTGAATCTGAATAGAAAATAAACAAATTACAAGCATAGATAAATACAATAGAAGAAAGATACAAATGAAATAAACAGTGCTTTATGTTTTTCAGGAAAGTCTTACAGTATTCAGGTAATACACATGCAATGGTGAAGTGTAAAATAACACTGCATAGTCTTCACAAATCATATAATTAATTTATGGTACAGCTACAAAAGTGATTTTCTCTTTGTATTTTGTAGTTTGATAACATTAGCAATATTAGGCTGCTATCACTTTAAAACTGAATGCATGGATCCAATATAATGATACGCATCTGTTTTCTTTCTCAACTTTTTATGTTCACGTAAGCCATAAGGGACTCTGTTTACGGGGACACTCCTCGAGAAGGGCATTTTTAAAATAATTTTGTGTGTATGTGTTCGTTCAAGCACAAATAAATGAGAAAGAGGACTGAGTTCAGTGTTCGCGGGTTTAGACGCGTGTCATTTAAACTACTGGACCTAAAACGTGTGAAAATTATAAACTTTTGCTCTATGATGGTTAAACTCTGCAGTTGATCCGAGAATCATGTGAGTTTCGAAGCGTGGTTCCAGGGGCTTCATTTATAACCGTTGCGTCGCACAACACAGGCCCTGACAGAGGCGTACCTTGTGATTTATAAAAACAAACTTGACGGGATAATGTGCGCTCCTGCACGCAAACTCTGAGTCATGAGTACGAACGTTTTGGAGATGGAGCAGTTCGGCGACACCGATGGTGAGCTGGAGTTGCAATTACATGTGTTTTTGGTCACTTTTAGACAGAAAATCGAAGCAAATTATACATATACAGAAAGATAATACAAATATAATTTCACTCACCAAGCCTATCACTTGAAGCAAATATCCATCCGTTCTTAAATGTCCGCGCCAGCGAGCGCGTTGGGCCAATTAGTGAGCCTGACGCAAATAACAGTTTAAATAAATAAAATAATGATTTAAACTATGTTTTACTTCTGATATAAACATTTAGATTAAATATGCCATTCAAATTAATGGAGTTAAACACTTAAACATGAAATCATTACTGAGAAGTTACAACATTTTTTATATGTCTATCTGTTTCCATTAAAAATATAAATCAATTAAAAAATATTATTCGGCCAGTGGAAAAGATTGAGAAAAACTTATCTGTATGTATTTTACAATATTTCATGTATTAATTCAAAAACAAGGCAAAGATCGGCTACTAAATAATGTTTATCAATGTAATGTGACCCACATCCTTCATATTTTCCTAATGTCTTGTACCGTTAAACATGTGTGGATGAATAATCATATGCAAATCATATGCAAATGAGGATTTGCATAGTAAAACTAGGCGTTGTAAGCTCATATATGGTTATTTCGGGGAGGAGATGCATGTGCAATCTTCCGCTGACTGGGATTTATAATGTGAATTTTGCGCAGGTTCTGGTGTACGAACGGTGAATATTTTTTGGCGTACGCCATTTTTGGCTTTCGGGCGCACGTACACTTTTTGTAAGGATCCTACGCACAGTTTTATAAATGATACCCCTAGTCTTTACAGATCAACTATGATCCCTATACTTGACAATCGTGAATCCTGTGATGTGACTATCGTGAATCACACACATCCTATATCTATGCTAAACGATATATCATGCAGATTAGTTAGGACACACTTATAGTCCAACAGACTGCAGATCGCAGTTTAAAGTCAAGACGAGAGCTTTCTTATCAGCAGTTATCCAAGTGTACAGAAGAATAAAATAATGTCTCCCTAAGGCTCCTGGTGCTTCAAATGGGCAGTGCAAATCAAAGGCATTTAAAAGCGCAACAAAAAGACAATAAAATGCTATAAATGGGCGAGTAAAGAGGCACACTAATGCTAGCTAATGAGTTTGGCTTTTTTCAGTAAACTCAAGTTCAAGGCCTTCTTCAGCCTTACATGATCCTTTTACATCTATGAAAGGACGTCACTGTCCTTGAATAGCTTTGATCTATATTTTCTCATGATATTCTCAGTGTAAATGCCTCATGGTGGTCATTGTTTCTCTGACAGTGGCTCCAGCATTATTAGTAAAACACACACGAAGAGCAGTGCGCTGCGTAAAAACTACAAATCTGCTTCAGGTTTTCTTTGATCAGCTCATTTTATGAAGCGCTCAGGTTAAAGGGCGGTCAGAAAGAATGAAGACTTCAGCTTTCATATGCTTTATTGATTTCTGTGTAGCACAGAGTGAATCACGGGCAGATGTTTGTTACTCCAGTGAACAGCTAATAAAGGCCAATTTATGAGACCATACAAGCACCGTTACCTTTAATAGTCATGTGAATGAACGCACTGCATGAACATTTTCGGGAGAAAAAAATCTTTAGCTTTTTATTTGTGCAGTAGATGTAGAATGCTGATACACTCTTTCAGTTTTACCAATGAAAAGAATATTGCATTTCATTGATAGATTAGAGAAACACAGATTAGAGAAATGCACATTAACAGTGTTAATGATAGTTAAACATTTAGAGTAAATGTTCCTGTTCTCACTCCACTGAGGTTATAAAGCCATGCTTTCAGACAGACAGACAGACAGACAGACAGACAGACAGACAGACAGACAGACAGACAGACAGACAGACAGACAGACAGACAGACAGACAGACAGACAGACAGACAGACAGACAGACAGACAGACAGACAGACAGACAGACAGACAGACAGACAGACAGACAGACAGACAGACAGACAGACAGACAGACAGACAGACAGACAGACAGACAGACAGACAGACAGACAGACAGACAGACAGACAGACAGACAGACAGACAGACAGACAGACAGACAGACAGACAGACAGACAGACAGACAGACAGACAGACAGACAGACAGACAGACAGACAGACAGACAGACAGACAGACAGACAGACAGACAGACAGACAGACAGACAGACAGACAGACAGACAGACAGACAGACAGACAGACAGACAGACAGACAGACAGACAGACAGACAGACAGACAGACAGACAGACAGACAGACAGACAGACAGACAGACAGACAGACAGACAGACAGACAGACAGACAGACAGACAGACAGACAGACAGACAGACAGACAGACAGACAGACAGACAGACAGACAGACAGACAGACAGACAGACAGACAGACAGACAGACAGACAGACAGACAGACAGACAGACAGACAGACAGACAGACAGACAGACAGACAGACAGACAGACAGACAGACAGACAGACAGACAGACAGACAGACAGACAGACAGACAGACAGACAGACAGACAGACAGACAGACAGACAGACAGACAGACAGACAGACAGACAGACAGACAGACAGACAGACAGACAGACAGACAGACAGACAGACAGACAGACAGACAGACAGACAGACAGACAGACAGACAGACAGACAGACAGACAGACAGACAGACAGACAGACAGACAGACAGACAGACAGACAGACAGACAGACAGACAGACAGACAGACAGACAGACAGACAGACAGACAGACAGACAGACAGACAGACAGACAGACAGACAGACAGACAGACAGACAGACAGACAGACAGACAGACAGACAGACAGACAGACAGACAGACAGACAGACAGACAGACAGACAGACAGACAGACAGACAGACAGACAGACAGACAGACAGACAGACAGACAGACAGACAGACAGACAGACAGACAGACAGACAGACAGACAGACAGACAGACAGACAGACAGACAGACAGACAGACAGACAGACAGACAGACAGACAGACAGACAGACAGACAGACAGACAGACAGACAGACAGACAGACAGACAGACAGACAGACAGACAGACAGACAGACAGACAGACAGACAGACAGACAGACAGACAGACAGACAGACAGACAGACAGACAGACAGACAGACAGACAGACAGACAGACAGACAGACAGACAGACAGACAGACAGACAGACAGACAGACAGACAGACAGACAGACAGACAGACAGACAGACAGACAGACAGACAGACAGACAGACAGACAGACAGACAGACAGACAGACAGACAGACAGACAGACAGACAGACAGACAGACAGACAGACAGACAGACAGACAGACAGACAGACAGACAGACAGACAGACAGACAGACAGACAGACAGACAGACAGACAGACAGACAGACAGACAGACAGACAGACAGACAGACAGACAGACAGACAGACAGACAGACAGACAGACAGACAGACAGACAGACAGACAGACAGACAGACAGACAGACAGACAGACAGACAGACAGACAGACAGACAGACAGACAGACAGACAGACAGACAGACAGACAGACAGACAGACAGACAGACAGACAGACAGACAGACAGACAGACAGACAGACAGACAGACAGACAGACAGACAGACAGACAGACAGACAGACAGACAGACAGACAGACAGACAGACAGACAGACAGACAGACAGACAGACAGACAGACAGACAGACAGACAGACAGACAGACAGACAGACAGACAGACAGACAGACAGACAGACAGACAGACAGACAGACAGACAGACAGACAGACAGACAGACAGACAGACAGACAGACAGACAGACAGACAGACAGACAGACAGACAGACAGACAGACAGACAGACAGACAGACAGACAGACAGACAGACAGACAGACAGACAGACAGACAGACAGACAGACAGACAGACAGACAGACAGACAGACAGACAGACAGACAGACAGACAGACAGACAGACAGACAGACAGACAGACAGACAGACAGACAGACAGACAGACAGACAGACAGACAGACAGACAGACAGACAGACAGACAGACAGACAGACAGACAGACAGACAGACAGACAGACAGACAGACAGACAGACAGACAGACAGACAGACAGACAGACAGACAGACAGACAGACAGACAGACAGACAGACAGACAGACAGACAGACAGACAGACAGACAGACAGACAGACAGACAGACAGACAGACAGACAGACAGACAGACAGACAGACAGACAGACAGACAGACAGACAGACAGACAGACAGACAGACAGACAGACAGACAGACCACACACACACACACACACACACACACACACACACACACACACACACACACACACACACACAGAGCTTCCACCCTTCTGGCTTTCCAAGCTTTTCACTACATGTTGAAGCATGGCTACGGGGATTTGCTCCCATTCGACACAAAGCATCCGGCCAGTCAAGTTCCTCCACAGCAGATTCAGTAAATCCTTTCTTCATGGACCTCGCTGAAGCACAAAAGGTCCCTGTTGCAACTACTGTGAGATGGAAGCACAGATTTCTCTAGAGCGTCTCTAATAAGGTTTGTCTTGTCTGGAAATGCTACTATAGCCAAACCCGTTAATTAGGAGGAGCTGTCGGCATTCTGCGTGCATTTATACACTGTTACACTTTCACTTTGGATCTGCAAATCTTCATCCTCTTTCGTATTGATATGGCAATATTCTTATCTAAATTGAAGCATTTTCTTAATGGAATTATTATCTCTGAATCTCACTGATCGTGCAGTTGAAACACAAATATGTTGATAGCTTTATCAGCGTCTACAAGCTGGGTTTAAAGTTATCACACACAGCATTGCAAAAGGAATGTGTTAACGCTAGCAGATTTAGTGTTAGGCATATTTAAATGAGGAAATAACACAGGGTGGTTCTCGTTAAATTAGCATACGTGCCAGTCACGTTGCGCGAACACTAGCATGCCAGGATAATGATTGCTCTCTAGGTTACAGTCTCACCGCGGTACACTCAGATAATGAGT
This sequence comes from Leuciscus waleckii, assembly GCA_900092035.1. Lineage (NCBI taxonomy): Eukaryota > Metazoa > Chordata > Actinopteri > Cypriniformes > Leuciscidae > Leuciscus > Leuciscus waleckii. The sequence goes on along the minus strand of FLSR01000325.1, from coordinate 15,637 downwards.
TTGAAGTCGCACAGTGTGTACACACAGGTGTAGAGAGATTACGGAGATGTTTACTGGGAGAAGAAATAAGCAAGTTAAACAAGGTGTTCAGATTGCACTCTAGAAATATGTGGATCTAACATTCTATAATGTCTTGATCATACACATCTTAAGAGCAATATGCATAATATTGCATGTAATTGCAGAATGACTGAAATATCATGAATATCATTGATGACACATCAAGCACACTGACACTAATGACCGATAATTTAAACAATGATTCTGCATCATGATTTATAACATGACTTTTAGCTTAGTGGAAACTCTACAAAAACAAGTCAAATAGACTTCATCTTAAGTTTATAATTATTCGACCATTTCAGCAGCATTAAGCACATACAAGAGCACCCATACACAGGACGTGTTCACACACACACAAATGTTCGTCTGTGCGTCTCTCAACAGTGTCCGGGACCAGCGTCTATAAATGGCGAAAATACGTTTATCTGCAACTCACTAGTGAGAAACGTCATGAAGCTTTTAAGTTGCTAAACTATTTTACTGATAAAATCGTTAGAGCAGCGCTGACAACACGTGAGTGTGTGTCCATTCTGTGTGTGTGTGTGTGTGTGTGTGTATTTGAGAGGGAGAGAGAGCGTGAGAAATAGATATGTACTTTTCCATAATAACTAATAAATGCATAATACATAATAAAATGTGGCAAAAAAAAAAAAGAATAGGTGGCAATAATTTGTGGTTTTATCCTATTTTATCCTATATTTATTTGTTTGTCAGTGTCGTTGTGGGTTTTGGTTCTGTACGCTGTAAAGTACTCTGAAATAACTGAAAACATTTGGCAAAGTGATATTGAACTGTAATGTAAAGACCTGCCAGGAACTACTTTCGCCATGCGTTTCCCTTAGAACGTTTGTCAACCAGTCAGATTCAATCATTCAACAGCCCCTTGCTATAATATATAATAAACACTGCAATACTTTTAGAATTGTCTATTTTGGTAGCCTGGTCAAAACCAGACCATTCTCAGTAGTTACTGAGTTATGGTCTGGCAAAGCTTCATTAATAACTCATTTCCACAGGGGCGTCACCAACGGACGTCACTCAAATGCCTCTGGGCACAAGTGGATAGACCTAAAACCAATCAGAGCGATCGTCATCGTGTAAAGCCATATGCTGCGTCCTAATTCGCCTAAGTTACACTACCCCATAAAAGTATGTACTCTTTTTGTGAAGAAAAGGTATTTACTTTTGAATGTGTAGCAAAAAAGTAGGCAAGCTTTGGGACATACTACTTCGTCATCTTTATCGGACGGATCTGTCGCGTGCATCCTGTCACGTAAACTGCCCTGTCAATTATCTTGTCACAGTTAAAATCCTCTATTAAATCTAATTTCATTTCCTACCGTTTCGGAGAGAAATGTAGTAGCACGTTCATCTGCCAGTGGGTCTTTCATGGAGACTGTCCTCATGTGTTTGCAATTTTAATATAATAATGCATTTAAAAGTTGGTGCGCTTCACCAACGGACGTCGCTCAAATGCCTCTGGGCGCAATTGGATAGACCTAAAACCAATCAGAGCGATCGTCATCGTGTAAAGCCCGCCTCAACGTTTCTGATTGGTGCCGCGATTTCGAGGGATTAGAAATGGGCTTGAATGAGCTCTTTGCCAGACTACTTGCAGAGCAAATCTAAATTTGCCGGAAGTTGTCTGGGTTTTCCCAGGCTACAATTTTGGTGAATTTACAGTGACTTTAAGAAGATTTTCGTGAATCCAGCCCCAGAATATTTGGCATTGGCCTATTTTGCCTTGGACCAGTAAGAAACTAACTGGCAACCTCTATGTTAACCACATAGCAACACCCTGGAAACCACCCACAGCCCTGTGGCATGTTTTGCATTGACAAGCACCAATTACATTTTCTTCAGTTGAAGAATTGAGCATTTTAATGCATGGCCTTCTAAACCCAAATGGATCTGCTTACATTTCCATTTGTTTGTCTGCATCTGTCTTGTTTTAACTTAGCTTTATTAAAGATCTGCTATCCCATTTTACAGAGCACAAACAAAGTGCAGAAGCTGTTGTTTACATCTGTTGCTCATTAGCTCCTGCACACCCATCACAGCCCAGAGATCTCCTGCCTGACCGGACCCAGCGGGTCACAGCGCTGAATCTGCATGCTCCGCGCATCCCCTCGCCTTTGCATAATCATTTAGAGTGAATACTCTCGCTGCATGTGAAATGTTGTGTCTGTTTCTGGGAACTGCCTTCAGGGCACTAACAGACCACCATTGACTCGTCTTTTCATCCTCGTGTGCTGTTTATCAAACCGGCGGCTATAGAATCAGGTGTCCCACTGGAGGTGGTCTCCCTCTGTCAGTGTTTTCACACTGGGCTTTACCTTCTACCTCAGGGCTTCATTTGGTACACTGCGTGTCTGGAATACAGATAGAGAACGGGCGACCCTTCACAAACACCCGCCTGAATGTACCCTATACATTATTAATGACTCTGTCCTTATATGACACTCAGTGGTGTTTGCTTAGGCAGGCATCACTATTACTATTGCTCATGCAAATTTTGATCTAAGACGTAGTCTTACGTGTTTAACTTTGGCATGTTTCTGGTCACACACTTCATGAAAGATTCCTCAAATTATTCATCTTGTTGAGGAGATGCTTACACTTTTGATTTCCCCCTGTTGTAAGATAAAAATGCTGAAAGATTTCTATAGACCTACCGGTCAAAAGTTTGTGGTCAGTAACAATTTAAATACAGTAAGAATTAATACTTGTATGCAGAAAAAAAATACATTAAATTGATCAAAAGTGACAGTAAAGAGATATAAGGATGTTGCATCACAATGTCACGTTCGCTTTGATGTGTTCATGACCTGTTTAAACTGTGAAGGTCTAAATGCAGTGAATTTTGGCTTGCACTTCTGTAACAGAAGCTGAATGTCTTTTCCCATGTGACGCACCAGTCATGGTCCCACAGCGGCTAAACAACACCTGGCTCCGCCTGTTACAGTAGCCATTCCCCAAACTCTCAGCCTGTTACAGTAGCCACGCCCCAAACTCTCAGCCTGCTACAGTAACCACGCCCCCAAACTCTCAGCCTGTTACAGTAGCCACGCCCCAAACTCTCAGTCTGCTACAGTAGCCACTCCCTAAACTCTCAATGTTTACACTTTTGGTGGTGAAGATAAACCCATGACTGGCACAGTAATAGTAGTCAATGAACAATAAAACACAATGAGCTGGTTTAAGACAATATTTTAACAACATTACACAGCAATGTGTAAAAAACACCCATCAACCTTACCAACCCCAAATAGCAACACCCTAGCAACCACCCAGAACAGCCTAAAAACACTTGTAAAAAAAAAAAAAAAAACTTAACCTGGCCACCACATAGCAACACCATAGCAAACACCCATAACTCCCTAGCGTCGAGTTTTGCACATGTAAACATCTCTCATATTTTAAAACGGTTAATTGTGCAGAAATAAGTGTTATATAAACCTATCCACTGATGAAATCTAATTGAATCATTGCAACTTGACTCACCCTCCATATGCTGCAGTGTAAGAACATTAACATTTCCTGCTTTTGTTTGTTCACGCAGAAATTTAACAGAATGCAAGATTTAATAAGCAATAACCAAACAATCCTTGCGTTATCTTTCTTTCTGATAATGATGATGATGATGACGATGATGAAGATGGGTTATATGAAGCCCCTTGGCCTTACAACAGGTCACATTTAGAGAGAGACTTAAATGGTTATTAACACTTATTCCTAACTAATAACTGTCCCAGATGAAAGCCACACTGATGGCGACATGTATTAAACAAAACTTCCTGAGAGAGGATACCACACATAATTACCTCATCTCACTGAGAGAACGACATGTCTGGGGAACCGCGAGTGAAAACTGTGTGATTGTATTAGTACCTGTACATCCGCCGGTAACAATGGAAATCATAGACAAAAGCTGCTCAGATGAAACGACAGAGGATATTGATTTACAAACAACAGTTATGCTGTACTTGTGGACATAATGACATGAATTGGAGTTCACCCAGAGGACAAGCAGTGTTCCAGTAGAATATGGCTGCTAATAGCCTTCAATCTGTCATAAACAGTGGCGTAATCTCTCTTTATCCCAAGCGATATTCTTTTACATGTTGTCAAATGAAGACAAGGACGCTGTCAGTCACAGAAGAGTCTGCACAGGTCACTTCATTCCCGATGATGAGTCTTTTGTCATGTCTGTCATCACTCGGTGGACACGACGCAAGTATGACAGGAAATAGGTCTGGCAACACCAAACACACTCACACTCACACACACACACACACACACACACACACACACACACACACACACCCCCCACACACACACACACACACACACACACACACACACACACACACACACAAAAGCACCACTTCTATTCACCAAAACACATTTCTTTCAGCATCTCAAAGTGTGTTACGCTTTTAAGATGAAATGTCAAGTAAAAATGCATCTCAACCCTTGTGCTCTGATCCATTCTAGATGTTTTTACATTTTGCGAATGCCACTTAAAAACGGATCCGATCCGTGTCTGGTCACATGACCCTGGACCAGCATTACTAGAGCATGCTGTGGCATCTGTTATTTATGGATACAGGACCCAGAGATAAGACACAAATGGTTGACCTGTCCTGCCTGGAGTGAATGGAAGCTCTATCAGTCTGGATGTTCGTAAATGACCTTTCTTAAGGTCTAGCCTTACACAGACTTTTAGCCCAATTTAATTTTCAGATAGTTCACGAATGTCACTGAGCCCAATAAAATCCATATTTCAGCTAACAGCATCCTGCCGGTCTGAGTAAAATGCTTTTTTTATTTTTTATTAATAGCTTACAACCTAAACTGAGCGCAGTCTTACAGAATAGATGACCATATCAGTTTTAGCCCATTATTTCAACTATAGCGTCATCGATAAGATGAATCTCACAAAACGTGGATCAGTAATGTGATAATAATAGCCTAAATTTGACCAGATTAGTCTCTTGATATCCAATAAAATAAGCTGTTGTGTTGCATTGTGCAGTGTAGATGAAACTACTCATGCAGATGCATCGTGGGTAAGGCACAGATAAGCACACAGAGCCTATTAAACTGAAGGTCTGGCTCAGAAGCAAAGGCTCAGAGATTAATGCGCTGCCTGGCATGAGGTGAACTAATGCACTGCATGGACACCTTTAATTATTCTATTAAAGTTTGAGCCAATTACACTTTAATTGTCCTCCATGTAATAGTCGATGTGCCTTACCGTGTGTTCTGTCTTATGAATGTGCAATATCATCATGAATATCAAACAGTATCTAATGAGTCATGCATGTAGCCAGTGGCAGATAGGAACATGAGAGCATAATAAGCACGCACACATGTAATGTATGTGCATAAATCAAATCTACATATTTGAAATATGTTGGCATATTAAATAATTAATATATGAAGCCTATTAGACATTTTAGATATTGACATACTGGATATATCTATCAGATATGCATTTTTATTTATGTAATACATGTTTGACATATGTCATATCATATGACTTTTGATATACATGCAGTATATTATTTACATAAATGTGACAGAGCAAAATAACTTTTGATATAGGACAATATATGCCATATATTACATTTCTGTATGCATATCTTTATCACTTTTACCAGCACTACACTCTGTGGGGGAACAAAATGTATTTATTATTTAAAGGCAATTTATTTACAATCATAATTTGATGTTACATTATAGTTTTGACATTTTTAAACTCATCTTTGATCACCAAAATGAAATATTTAACAGTTTGTTCCTTTAAAATTATTCATGCCTTACAATATCTTGACTGTAACTCTACACCCTTGCCTCATTCAGTATACGTGGTTCTATGAATATGCAAATGAGCCCCGCCTCCACTCACTCACTCAGCTCAGAGATCCACTGGTTGACGATCACACGTTGATCTGATCGGTTACAAGGTAGTTTGTGACGTCAGAAACACCAGCGATTTCAAAGCGTGTGTTTGAGACCGTCTTTGGTTCACTGCAGTTTTAAGGAGAAAATACTCAGCAATGCTGTCGACTTATGAACTTACACATGGTTTGTCTTAAAGCATATTAAAAACACCACATAGACACATAAACAACATTAAAAGCTGGATTTTCACCACAGGGGGACTTTAATTGCAGCCCAAGGGCATTCAGTGCTACCAAGTCAGAATGTTATGTGTCTATGTGGTGTTTTTAATACGCTTTAAGACAAACCATGTGTAAATTCATAAGTCGACACCATTGCTGAGTATTTCCTCCTTAAAACTGCAGTGAACCAAAGACAGTCTCAAAAACACGCGTTGAAATCGCTGGTGTTTCTGACGTCACAAACTACCTTGTAACCAATCAGATAAACGTGTGATCGTCAACCAGTGGATCTCTGAGCCGAGTGAGTGAGTG
>FLSR01000323.1:376276-413712 GCA_900092035.1 Leuciscus waleckii | reverse complement strand
ACCTTCCCCTTCATCTCCTCCAGCTGTATCCGCAAACCCTGAAATAAACCCCCCAAAATAACAACACATCAATTATGTGTGCTACATTTTGAATACATATACTATATATTCAATCACTTCCAAGTGTAAAAAAATAAAAAATAAAATAAAGGCCTGCCCTACATTTTTCTGTTCAATAAATAGTTTTTTGTTATTGAAGTTATAATTCATGTGTACATTTAAACTTTCTAAAACTTCAAAAAGCACAAAAACCAAATGTACAGATATAAAAATGTTGGTAGTATGACATAAAAGATAATTATATTTACTTTATAGAGGACAACAGAAATGATCAATTTTATAAAATTAAAATACTATTTTCTTTATGTGTCTGTCTGTTTTGTTCTCCCTAATGGCCAAATCTAGAGCTTTATTTGCTGCAAATTGCTTCCAATTAATGAGCCATCAAAACATTACTACCCTAGAAAGATGGATAACTGTTGATTTAATTTGATGCAAAAGTATGGCTGCATAAAACAATCTCTAGTCCTCAATAATGGAGAACAGTGTCTGTCATGTGCTACTGAAGACCTTAATGACGTGTTCAATGCAGCCCTGGCTGTCCATCTCGTCCAGCGTTTCTTCAGCACGATCCATCCAGGTGTTGATCTGAGAAATGTTCTGCTCAAGTGTTTTCATTTGACTCTGATAATCCTGAATAACAGATGAAGAGTTGCGATGACATTTGGCTTCAGTGGATAGCACAAGGAAATATGTTCAAGAACAGGTTTTGGAAATTTCATATTGAATTAAAAAGGAATAGTTCACCCAAAAAAGAACATTCTGTCATTTTATACTCACTGTTGTGTTGTGTATGACTTTCTTTTCTGTCCCTGGACATTTCTCAGTAATAACTATAGTGAAATACAGTGCATATACCACTTTTATGATGCTTTTGCATCCTCGTTTTTAGATTTAGAGTATAGCTTGACAACAAAATCCACAGACTTTCTCCTTTTGTGTTACATGGAAGAAAGCAAGTCACAGGTTTAGAATGACATGTGGGTTAGAAAACAATGAGAGAATTTTCATTTTTAGGTGAACTATTTCTTTAATCGTTTCATTATACCTTCGAGGCCAAGCCTCATCTGTTGATGTATTGTCCCTCAGATATTTATAGAGTTATTTACAAAGTAGAACAAGAAGAAAATGTAGTCAAAGACGTAAAAGATGAGATAAATGATAAGGGAAAGCAAGTAGTGGAAAAGGTAATAAAGAAGAGCAGGAGATAAATGTGCTTAACAGTTTCATAACATTATTGCCGCCTCCAGAAATCGCCGTCTGGATTTAACGGAACAATATGGAGATGTGAAATTGAAAGGAAATGAATTTAGCCTTGCAGGGCATATTTAGCACAAGAAATATTTTGCCTAGAATGAAATGACTCAGAACAGGGTCAGATGGTTGCTATGAACGGTTGCTCACCAGCAGGAGTTTCAGCCACTGCTCGCTCCGTGACGTCACCGCGATCCAGTTGCAGTTGAGCAGACTGACCTTGTCATCAATCAGGTTCTCCTGGCTACGAAGTAAACCCTTCAGGGTCTGTGCCAACTCCCTCACTAGTTTCAGCTGTGGCTTATGGCGCTCAGTGTCCTCCTGCGTCGCCTGGGTGGTAAAGATGATGTTTTAATTGGTTGTTTTGAGTTTTTCTTTTCAAATGTGGAGTAATATGTCTTTTTTTTTTTTTTAAACACACACTATCTTGAAAACAAAGCAGCATTGCTAATAAACTAACAATTTAGGTTTGGTTAAACATTTTTCACCATGTTAAAAGGAATAGTTCACTCAAAAATGACAAATACAATTTATTTACTGTATGCTTTCATTGTATGGACTGCAACATAAACATATTTCAAAACATCTAATTTTGTGCTCCACAAAGAAAAGAAAGGCTAATGGGTTAGGAAGCACATGGAGGGGAGTAAATGATAACAGAACTGTCATTTTTTGGATGAACTATTCCTTTAATGAGTAGTGAACTCTTTTAGATGTAAACAATGTTGGATTCATTCACCTTGGCCCAAGCCAACTCTGCATCTAAATCGCTTGGCATCCCTTCCACCGAAGACCGGCGCGTCAGTTCCTCATCAGTAGTTGCCAGCCATTCTGTCAGACTGTTGACCTCCTTCCTAAACTTCCTTAATAACTTTAAAATCTTCTCCAGTTCCTGCTTTCCTTCTGTTACCTGCACACAGACAAATGAGACGATCTGACCAATCACTGACAACTCAAATGGTCAAAAGTTTGATGGAAGACATTTTAATCCACTATGTAAATATTTTTTAAGGGAAATCAGCCAAGTGTTCGGCCAACTCTATCAATACTATTTCAAAGCTAGTTTAGAAGTGAAAGCTAAAATCTTACTGACCCCAAACTGTTTAATCTACAAAAGATACTTTTCAATTATTTTTACATAATTCCCATACTTTAAGTATAATGTGTAATGGTTTTGATGACACTATAAAATACAAATAATATACAATCCATAGGTGTTCAAATTGGTACTGTAGATGTCTTACATTTTGCATCCCTTACCTGTGAACCCAAAACATTGTAAGCAAGTTTGAGAGCCGTCAGCCTGTCGTCCAGCTCCTTGGGTTGCTCTGTCTGCTGCTTCTGCACAATCTGTCTTCCCGTCTTTATCACCGTCTCCACCTCCGATTTCACTTCACTCAGATTCTTATAAAGCTTCTAAATGGGGGAAATAGAAAATGTGTTAAAACTCCCCATAAATAAGATATTGCAGCACGACAAAAACTAAACTGCAACTTATGACTAAACAAAAACTACTATTAAATAGATAAATGAACAAAATACATTTCATGCAGTATAAAATAATCAGTTAATTTCCACAATAATATTTCATGCATTAACAATTGATGTATTATTAAAACACCAAGCACCCTACATTACCCACCATGCACTGCTCCAACTGTGACTGTACAACCTCTTGCTCTACACTCCGAATACTCAGCACTCCCAGCTTCACTTTCACCTCCTCTAGCACTCGCTCACATTCCCTCACCCTGATCAAAGTTGGCTGGTTTTTGGAAAAGCCGGAACTTGCCTTTCACTTGAAATAGTTTATCCTGAACAGACACACACACAAAAAAAACTGGCATTTGTTTATAGGTATTTGATTACTTATTATTTGATGAATGCATTTATGAAGGAAGGATCCAGCAAAGTGACAAAAATTCAGCTACTTTGAAATGATATGATCTGTGACTCTTACGTATGTTGCATCAATTTCTCCAATCACTTTCTCTGATGCGTCAACCTCAATAGCCTTTTTCTTCATGTCATCAAGAGTCGTCTCATGACCATTCAACTCAGTCTGAATTTTCTGTTAAATAAGATAATAAGATTGTGATCACTGAAGTCCTTACATTTTTACTACATGATGGATGGATGGAAAGACAGACACAGATGGATGGATGGACGGACAGATGGATAGATAGATGATAAATAAGTAAATTATGTTTATTTGTCCCATATGTGAGCCATTATGAATACCTGTGCCTCCTGAGGTATCTGTGCAGCATCTATGCCATCTGCTATGTAAGCAGTCAAATGTCGGTCTGTGGTGTTCAGAGAGTCCTGAATAAGGCGTAGGGTTTTGTCGTTCTCCTGGGCCCACTGCAGGCTCTTCTCCAGCTGCTGTCGCCTTTGTAAAGCCTGTTATTGGCATCAGAAAGCGGAAGTGAATCAAAGTGTGAGAAAATCCAATGAATATACTTACGTTTTCAGCCGCAGCACTACAACTGAATCATTTTAAGTTCCTACCCTTTGCATTAGTTCATCCCAGCGTGTGTTGTAGTCCTCCACTTTTTTGTGTAAGAGCTCATCGAGGACTCTGCCATCCATAAGGGTCTGGGCTAATTCACGGATCTGGTTGCGGTTATATTCAGGATGCTCTCTAATCATTGTGTCTAAGGACTGGAGGGAATGAGAAACCACTTTAATACCAATGATTTAGATGTCGTTTTCAACATAAAACTCAATAAAAGATGCTTTCCATGGTGATGACGCAAGATAACATTTTGGTTGACTATTTTATCATCATTAGTGCATGTATTAGCTCGTAGGAAAGAAAAGAGAAAAAAAATAAAAATCACAAATGAGATCTATTTAATATCTCAAATATTCTCCTAGGCAGCAAATGGAGTCTGTTCTAGTAGCATTCCTCATTTTTCAAATAGCTTTATATAGAAGTGTCTGCTAAACTAAATGTACACAACACTAAATCACTAAATGTTTTGCTAAAGTCTCCAACTTTTTTTTGTTTTTTGTTTTTCAGTCTCCTGATTAAAATACCCCTTGGTAATCTTGCACGTTTAGAGCAGGGGTTCCCAAACTTTTTTTTTAGCCAAACCCTTAGATGTAAAATATTTAGTCCCCCCTATAATTAGTAACCCCTGAGAATTTAGGTTCATTTTTGAACAATTTAACAAATATTAATGGTCTGTTAATGGTCATGACATTCAAGTAAGAGATAAAATATTTCTTTTCTTTTTTTTTCAAGTGTTTTATTTTTATTGTGTTTATTTTTAAATTATTTATATACAGGGCTGCACAACTTGGCCAAAAACGTTTAATGTGTTTATTTTGTCATATTATGTGACTGAAATTTGAATCTCTTATGAAAATTATATATATATATTATTTATCTAAAACTACATCTAAACTATATCATATTTTCAGCTTTATTTCTATTAATTGTGCAGCCACATTTTTTTAATTCAAATTTTCCATTTGATTTAATTAATTATTAGCTTTTCATCAACTCACAAACCACCTGCAGTCTCTTTTACAAACCAAGAGGGACATAATTTTACAATTATGTATATATAGGGCTGAACATCTTGGCCGAAAAATTTATATTACATTTATTTTGTCATACATTGCCATTGCAATTTGAACTGCGATTTGACATTTCATCTCATATAAAAACTATATCTATATGTAAAACTATATACAAACTAATATTGTCATTTCAGTTTTATTTCAATTAATTGTGCAGTCACATTTATTAATTTTAATCTTATGTGTTCATTTTGTCATATAGCTTCGTGATTGCAATTTGAACTGCGGTTTCAGTTCCATTTATTTATTTCAATTTTCCAGTCAATTAATTATTAGCTTTTCATCAACTCACAAACCCTCCGCAGTTCCCTCACAACCCCCCATTTGGGAAACCCTGCACTAGAATTTTAGAAGAGATCTCAATAATCCTATGAGAAATGTCTGGAGACAAGGTGGAAACTCCAATGAAAATGGCATTTAAGTCAGTCTCCTACAATAAAAAAACAACAACCTCGAAACAATCCTCTGGGACAGAGTGACCTTTCCAAGTCAAACTCTAACCCAAAATGAAAATGGAGTCATCATTTACTCACCTTCATGTCATTCTAAACCTATATGCTCTTATTTTCCAGTGTGACACAAAAGGATATTTATTTTTGCAGTTCTTTTAACAGCAACGGTTCACGGACCACAGGCCATCAAGCAATAAAAAAGGACAACAGGCGATATGATTCATGCACAGTATTCCAAGTTTCTGAAGCCAAATGATACCCTCATGTGAGGACCAGATCAAAAACTATATTCTTCTAATATAGTAAACTGGCTTTCAAAATGCTTCCTGTTTTAGTAAACAGTCTCATTTTAATTCTGAAGTTCATCTCAAAGATTTTAAGCACTCACAGTCAAAGCTTCTTCTAATTCCTCTACACCTCCTTGAAGGCTTTCTGTTTCATCAAGTTTCTTCTCCAGTAGGTCCATCCAGGCATTCTCCAACTCCAAATAAGATAGCAGCTCACACCAGCATGCCCACACCTCCTACGACAGCCAACCGAAATGGAGAGATGCGTGTGGTTAATCAAACATATAACATTGGGCCCGTGTCCTGAGAATTTGATCAAATGTTAGAAGAACCACATTAATAGTTTGAACTGAGAGAGCCTGGTACAAGCAACATCAAAGTCACGGGATTGATTCCCAGGAAATGAACACACACACACACACACACACACAGAGAGAGAGAGAGAGATAAAATGTAAACCTTAAAAGGACTTTAAGTTGCTTGGATGAAGCATCAGCCAAATGAATAAATGCCAACGAACTAGACACTATCTGGCTCCTGAGCGCAACCCCATCACTGGCACAATATCAAGCTCACCTCTAAAGTCTTGCATTTTCCATCGAGTCGGCTGCACAGTCGCTGGTAGTTAGAAGTCAAAACATCCAATTCTGCCTTCAGGGCATCATGGGCCACGGGAGGAGCCTTTGAAATGAAATTGGTGACTTTATCCGTCAGTAGCTTCACCTTTGTTTCCTTTTGATGGACTTCCTCTTGAGCCCGCTGAGTGGGAAAGAGGAGAGGAGATTATGTGAGCATTCAGATGTTTCCACCAAGGTTAGTGAACATCAGCATTCTCTTAAGCCTCTGTTTCCAATGTTAAGCTAAGCTTGGCACCGGAGCAGAGAGAATACAAGACAGAAAGATCCCTGCTGTTCACTGTTGAACTTGGGAAGTTTGCCCCATTTACTTCATAAAAAGCACAAAGCAACAGGATCACATGGAGGTGAAATGCATCCCTGCACTGAGACGGCACTTGTTAGGAAATGAATATATCTCAGTTATCATGATAGCAGATTGACAGCTAGAACACTTTCCCGGGAGCTTCTCCGACACTTTCTTCTCAGTGCAACATGCTTTTCTTTAAACTTTGGTGTCTTGACACTTTCAATGAATGGGGTACAAATAGTCCCTAGACTGTTCTTAAAAGAAATAAAGGCACAAATCCCATGTTCTCTATTGAGATTAGATGTGTTAGATAAGCTATTATCAAACATAAAATTAACACAGCATGAAAAGTAGAAAAACACGGTTTATCTCCCCCTTAAAATGTTGATTTTTGGCTTGTTCCACCTCAATGGTCCGACAGTATCCAACAATTAAAAATGTCAAAATTTTGACAATTTATTCAACTCATATTCAGTACTTCATAGAAATAAAATGTTTGAATGAATTGAATTGACCATAAATGTAATATTTAGCTCTGTTTGTGTATATTTTATACATAGTTTATATATAGTTTATTATTATCACTAAACTATATAATATTACAGTGTATATGTATTATACATAGTTTGACTTGTAAGGGGGTTGCAAAAAGTGAAAATCTAATATAAAACAGTCCATATAATATTTACTTTCTGACAGTTAAAGATATCCTTTTCAGTGACCTTCTGCTGAAAAAGAATAAATATGATATTTTCCTCAAGTTTCAAGTTTTGTTTTTTGAAAGTGCTTCAAGATACACCCATAGAAAAGCAATATCATAAAAGAGATAACAATTGGTTTCTCTAGGACAGTAACAAGAAAAGAAAAAAAGAACAAATAGAGACATTTGCTTGTTTCCTTCTCAGATTTTTCTCCTAAGCAAATATACCCTAAGATTACATATCTATTTATCACATTCTGTCAAGACCAAATTATCTAAGATATGATATCCATATGAATTTTTAATGAATCATTTAAAATCTATACTTTTAGTGCATGTCAACAATTGTTTTTCTGTTTTCTTTTCCAGATTATTATACTTTATCCAATTTGTCACATTACTGACAACTTGTTTTTATGTTTTCGGAGCAACGAAATTTTCCACTGAAGAACAAACCTTCAGTTCCTCCACAGCATTAAAAAGCTCCTCGGGTGTTTTGTACTGGAAGTCTCGTTCCAGGTACTCTTCCTCCGCCTGAGTGATCCACTCCTGCATTTCCTGCATCTCCTTCCTCAAACTCACCGTCATGTCCAGCCCTCCTTTCAGGGCAGATTTCTTTGCATAAGCCTGAGGACCAACCACAATACAGTTATTTTTTGCTTCAACGTCTACCTGAAACTGCAGGCAATGCTCTAATAACATCAAAAAGTTTCACTTGGATATTGCCTAGGTGCGAAAATGGTATGCGTGGGCTTTTTAAGATGACTAAATTGTACCTCACTTTCGTAATTAATTAGTATAATGCACCATAAGCCCATGTGGCATGTTAATTACCTGTTTGCAAATGAGCTCCCACTGAGCATTGAGCTCATCAAGCATCGTCTGTATTTTGATGGCAAAGGTGTCTAGCTTCCCTCTTCAAGGCCAGTCCCACCTCATTGATCCCGTTCAGACTTGGTTGGACGGTGTGGATGTCATTCACCAGAGCCTGGCAAATCATAACAGAATGTTTGAAATAGATGGTCTTGGCCATCCTAAAAACAGGTCACGGCAATGCGTTGACCCAATTCTACTAGATAGAAGCAAAGCCATCACCATCATCACAGCTAACTTACTACAGGGCAGAAAAAATATTGAACTGCAATTTGAGAAATATAATTTCATGTTTAAGCTACAGTTCTAACGACTAGTTATATGAAAAATCATTTCCTGCCACTGCCTGAAAAGAGAAGACAGGGTCTTTACTGAGTCAGGTCCCAATGGCTTTACGGCTTATTCAACCACCGCTGCGGCTATATTAGCAGGTCTCCCAACAACATATTTTTGCAGATTTCATCTTAATGAGAAACAGTTCTTCCTCTTCCAGACCAATGCTTTCATTTAGGCTATGCTTTGCCTCTGCATAAAAAACACTCTCTTCTGAATTTAAATTTTTGGGCCATGTTAGTGAAACACAATGGTGAATTTTATGGATCACTTTTTATTTTATTTTAGCACATCTTGCTCTAGAGCTTTATTCCAAGTTTGGGAATACAAACGTAGTTTTTATTGCTAAATAAATAAAGACTGTCCTCACCGTGCACTGTTCCAACTGTTTCTCCAAAGCCTCTGCGTCTCCCAGAGCTGGCCATTCCTCATTCAGGAAAACATCGACCTCTGCCATCCACTTCTGCAGAGTCTTCGTGTCATTCTACCATTGGATAAAATGATGCTCTATCAGAAAATGCATGTTTTTATCATACACAACCCATAGGAATTTATTTTTGCTAAGGATAAACACCTGAGTTGAAGTTGCAACTTTAATTAAATATAACAAAATATTTTGAGTTTAGCTCAACCGAAAGCACTTGTGGTATACATTTATCAATTTGGCAGAGACTTTTATTCAAGGTACACATTTACATTCTATTAGGTCTTCTTTGCCTGGTATCAAACCCATGACCTTGGTGTTGCTAGCGCTATGCTCTACTGTTTGGGCTAAAGGAAATGCGTGTAAATCTTTAAACATTAAAAAATACTCAGTTTCAAAATTAGTGCCACAAGGTGTAAACAGTATGTGTGTAAAAAAATAAAATAATAGCTTACTAACCTTTCCTGCGTAAAGTTACAGTATAACCTTTTTTACAACTTTGTTGCCATGACAACACCTTAAATCCTTAAATGACCTTAAATAATGTCATTTATAAAATAAACAGCTCAAATAATACACAAGTTTTAAAAAAAGAATGAAAGTGTGAAAATCACAAGCTTTGCATTTATGCTTTTAAATCCTCCCAAAAGTGGCCACATTCACTTCCACTGTAAGTGTCTCACTGCAACCTTGATTTTTCCTTTAAGAAAAAGAACAAGTGACAAATTACTACAATTTACAAATGCTATCGATTGAGCTTATTTTCTATCGAACCCAGAATAGCCACCTGAGATAAAAAAAGAAGAGCAACCTTTAAGCAAAATACTTTTCTCGGAAGGATGTGGTTCAAAACCTAGTAAGCTCTCTGAATAGGCAGCTGACAAGGTGTTGAGACACAGCCAACATCTCCAGGTGCCTGCATTCAAGTGCACTCTACTTGGAAAGCACCCAGCGTGGTATAGGTGAAGTGTTTCTGCTACAGAGAAACAAGAGCCAGTGTAATTTGGGGAAAAGCCTCATCAGCATATTGTTTCAGCACGTGCCTGGAACTGCTGTAATTTGGTCATGTGATCCTGCAGCTTCTGGATGTTCTCCTCCAGCTGCTCAGACACACGCCGCCAGCGCACCATCACCTTGTCCAGCTCATTTCGGTACTTCTGATAGATCTCAGGAGGTGCTTTCTGGAACACCTGCTCGGCCATCTTATTGAGGTCATCCACGTCGCCCTGATGCTCCTTCTGTGCTGCTTGAATTGCCTGCAAAAATATTTTGCCACTCATTCAGTGTGTTAATATTACCAATATTATTAGGCTTCACAATGATGTTTAACAAATAAAACCAATAATATTAACACAAAACTGCAAATAATCTTTTATTATTATTATTATTAAAATAAAAATGCACACATTCCTTATAAAATGACCTAGTATATGTGGTATTTTGGTAAATATGTCAATTAAACAATGTATTAAGTCTTAAGTTTTATGCAATTTTGTATTTTCTAAATATGTTTTGGCTATCACCATTGCTTTTTTAGAAGCCAAAGTAATATTTACATAGTATTTATGATTACAATTATGTTTAATATCTTTATGTTTTTACTATGATCCTACTAAAGATTTCAGTTAACAGTGAAGTGTGTAATTGTTTGAGGATCAGATATTTTCTTGTATCCCAGTTTGATGTGCAGGATCACACTTGAAATCTTGCATGATTTAATAATGCTTTCAGCAACCAAATAAGTGTGTGGTTCTTTCAGCCCATTTAATACATTTTACCATGAATGGAGTGATTTAAATCCATTCAGCAGAATTCTGCAGGTTTTACCCAAAAAACAGCACACAAAATGCAAATAAAGTCTGGATAAGTAGGCTGATTTCGTCAAAACGTGTAAACAAGAGTTTGTAATGGAAGATTTGTAAATGTTTTTCAAGTATCTTATGATCAAACCATGATGTCTTTGAGCCTCTGCTCCATGACAGGATACTCGGTCACTGCTGTGGACGGGATGGCTAGTTTATTCTCACACTGCTGCAGCCAGGCCAGCAGCGCTGCCATCACATCCTTATAACGTGCTGGAGGAAGACTAGACTGAACTAATGCAAGAGAAAAGAAGACAAGACAAGTCTAAACACAGTCACCGATACAATATCTGCCAGCAAAGTCCTGCAGTTTTCAACAGAACTCAATCATTTACAAAGTTCAACGAATGTCCCTTTGTCTGCATGTTTGTTTTTCACAAATAATTTACTATTAAAGGGGCTATATGTAGAATTCAGTGCTCGCACTTGTGCACACCTACAAGAGACTGAATGTGATTCAAGGTCACGATATACTCTAGGCAAGTTTTTTTTCCGTTGGTCTTTGCTTAGAAGTAAAAAAGTTAGAAATACATTTTCAGTGAGCAATATACTATTAACGAAAATCAATCGATAGAGATGTTTAGATGAGTATGAAAATATGTGCTGCGCGCTTTCCTCTCAATAGCAAAATAAACACACAACAAAAATGACAGCGGTGAGAAAACAGCGCTTTAGAAAGCATCTGAATTTAGCGATCATGTGTATATGTCTGCACTAGCTTTGCAATTCACCGGCAACATGTCGACAGATGAGTTAATTAAAATGATCGCCCGCCATTATGATGGTTTGATTATAAAGTATATTTGAGACTACAGTCTATATCAGACTATGTGAGACTATAGTTCGGAAAAATCTCTTTTCTTTGCATGATGCATTGACATTACAGTGCAGAATAGCTGTATTTACATTAATTTCAGGCGTCATTGAACAGATGAACATCCTTTTGATTTTCCCGGCAAAAACGTTCTTCACATAAAAATCAGTCTACAGGCTTTCATAGACAAACTAAGGCATTTTTTTTGTTTCATTACAAGCTGTTCACACATTGGAAATAAAAAAGCGATTAATATATGGAATTTCTTACATTTGACCCCTTTAACCAATTTGATTATACTTTCAGCTACTATTAATAGTGAAGTGCTATCAGCTCTGTTATTTAAATTTGACAATTCTGCATAATTCAGAGGATTTTGCCCACACATTCAGCACACAAAAAAATTAAATATGGTGGATACATCCTGGTGTCTTGAATTGACTGAAGTTTTAAGAATCTTTCTGGATTGTGTAGAAACTCATTAGACACGACTTACCTTTCAGCCAGAGATTATGTAAAGATTAGAACAAGACCATGAAACTTTCAGAGGCTTGTGTAGCATAATAGGGTAGAGACACTCGTTGATTTGAAAGATTTATGAAAATGCTGCCAGCTCAGAAGCTAACGTGATCAAACCACACCACACTGCAGTCTGAATCCTATGTAAAAGTGCTGTCAAGTACAGTGTGGAGTGATCCACTTTTAAACTCCCTCAACGTTAACCCAAATAGCATAGCACAAGACATCCCTCACCCAGAACAAGCTGTCGTTCCCTGGCCCTCAGGTCCTCGAGGACTTGGTGGTAGTGCTCTTGGTAGGCAGAGATGTCAGCATCAAAGAGAACAGGCGTCTCTTCTTTCTGCCGCAGCTCCTGAAGTTGTTCATGCAGCTTGTCCACGTGTGGTTGTAGAGCGGAGAGGCGAGCGATCTCATCCTGTGAAATGAAATAAAGCACTGGTCTTGAAAACATTTTAAACTAAGTCCCATAATAGCACAAATACTGGTTGAAAAACGTCCCCATCTTTTTGCAGTCCGCCCTCGTCTCCTGAAGTGGGATTAAACATGATTATTTAGAAATCATAACTTTACTCATAACTTCAAAGTGTCTATGCTGATTCAAATGCAGAAAATATGGTTTTGTTGTGAGGCAATTGTTTTTACAGACTTCACAAATTCAATCAAAACTTCATAAAATCTGATCTTTAGCTTTGAGTTTTCTCTCCACAACTCTTTTCATTGCACCTTCTTTCCTTTAATAAAGCGTACATATAGCTTATTTATGGTATGTTGTTTAGAAATCCCAATTGCCAATAAAATAGGTCTAATAAAACACATTACATCTAATAAATTGATCTTATAAATCACATTATCGCTGTCTTGTGCCATATGAGAGTCTCAGTTTTCTTCTTTTTTTTCCAGATACATGGACATGAAATATTGAAACCCTGTGTGTGTGTGTGTGTTATTAAATGAGTAAACCTGGGCTGGGGAATAGTAAGACAACGAACTGGTTAACCACATCAAATGATCAAATCATCAGACACTCAAGGTCTTTAGGGAGACATGTCTCTTCTGAAAGACACATTACAGACACTAGGATCTGGTAAAGAGACAGAAGCAAGAAAGATGTTCATATAGAAAGCTGTCAAGGACAGATATACTCATGGATAAAAGAGGTAAGAACAGATGAACAAAGAGAACTTTTAAAAAATTTGAGTTATCAAAGCTCTGCAGGTTTAATCACACAATTTGTCTTTCTGCCTGTTATATCATATTCATTAATCTAACAGGCCACGTCTACCACACTGAAATTAGTCCACAGCCATCAGAGAGTGGAAATGCATTCATTTTTTTCAATAAAATCATCCTATACAAGCACCATAATCACAGTAAAATTGCAAAAACACTAACTGCTGTTAAAATTAACCAGTCTGGTCAGCCAGAGTCCCCTTTAATGGCAATTTCACAAACAGATTGTTGATTGAGATTGATTTTCCTTGATCTTTTGAAAGAAATGACAGAATTATTTCAAAATGTTTTGTGAACCTGTCACAATGTAATGCAAAAACCGACAACTATATTGGATCTGTCAGCAAAACTAAGAACCCATAACTAAGCGATCAACTTCTCATGCGCTTAAAAATAAATAAATAATAACAATGCAAGTTATTGAAAATAGGCCCCTTTAAATAAAATCCATATAAAAAACTGTTTGCATTACATATATTAATTATTTGTGAAAACATAAGAGTGGAGTTTTTTCATATCATACATTTTTTTCCCACCTATAATGTTATGTTTCTAGTGCCAAAAATGGTCTAAAATTCAGGGACCTTGCTAAAAATAAAGTAAAAAAACAAACATCTGCTCGTTTCTAATGTTGGGAATCTTTGGAGGGACATACTGATAGGATTGTGAAGGAAGTTCCGAAAGTTATAGCATGTTTACCAAGTAAATCAAGCTCTTTTATCTCAAAAGATCAAGACAAAATGTGAAGGTCATTTGTCTTGTCTGGCATTATAAATCAGGTTTTTTTCCCCTTCTTTTTTTGCATGAGATCAGATGAACACATGCAGCGGGTAAAGGGCATTACCTGGCCAGACACAGGAAAAGACAGACTGTGCCCTGTATATGGACACAGAACAGACACACATTGAAAGACAAATCTACAGAGGAACAAGACCCCATGCACGAGGACAGACGCTGGTGGTTACCCTGCACGCTCAAGCTGAACCTCAGAGGCTCCGGCTCGCACGCGGGCGGCGATTGGACCTTGAGCCAGTTCTCAGCGGTCGCCACAGCCTGCTCAAGTTGCTGGAAGAGATTGTAGAAAGCCAGGACTTTGGTCTGGTAGGCCAACCACGCCAGCCTTTCGGCTAGGAGAGCGCAGAAATCAACCCATCGAGCACGTAACTGCTGAGCCGCTAGCTCGATGTCCTCGGATTTCTGATTATCTTTGGAGAAAGATCCATTAGGACAAATGAGACTCATGCATATTGAAACAGCATTTGCTGAGCCAATTAAGCAGCCAAAGGTTTTAGACTTTCAAAATAGCTAAGAAATGTCCCATCGATGTACATCTCCATCTATTATTAATAAAGCTGGCATTATGCAGGATTTTATTACTTTAATTAGCAGCAAAATGCTGATTATTGCTTTCCAAATAAAATGGGAGATATTCATGTTCTTTTTTACAGGAAAACAAAGGCAAGGTTTGAAATTATACAAGACTGATTGAAAATCAAGGGGCGAAACTCGAATGAATTAATGTGCATATGAATATAATCCCCTTTACCGCTAGTGAGTTGATCCACCAAAGCCTGGGCTGAACGAGTGGCTTCTTGCAACTTCCTGAACTTTTCTGGTTTTTCCCTGTCAATTGCCTCAAAAATGGCAGAAAGAAATCACACAATAAACACCAATTAAACATTTTAAAAAGCATTGCTTTAAGTGTTTTTAATAATTGCATTTTCATACACCTTTTAAAATATAACTATATTTTAATATACTTATAGATTTTAATAGTTATATTTAATAATATTATTTTCTTCATATGAAAATACTTAGCATACAATCACAATTAAGTTCAAAACTATTCTAATGTAATATAATACACTTTGCAGTCTCAGCACACATTCATTTGTTGTATGAAACAGGTGAATCACTACAGAACATGTTAATGTTACCTACCAGCACTTTCTCATAGAGGTCTGCCACACTGCCCTCCTTACGGGAAACTGAAACTCTGGATTTTGAAAACAGCCTCTGACCGAGTCATAAAACTGTGAATTTCAGTGAAGTCCACATCAAATCTGCAGGGAAATCGATGGGAGAACAGCAAAACAAATGAGTTATTCTTGTTTGTTTGTTAGTCATTTGAATGTTGTTGGCATTGATTAGCATTGATTAGCATTTCCCTCCTCACTGCAGGCTTTGTGTTTCAGCATCATTTCTTAACTCCAGCTAGAAGTGGAGTTGAACTCATACAGGCTATAAACGTGCTTATTTAGATGAAAAAGCCTTCACTTCAGCATTTACACATCATAAATTCCCTTGAGAATTAAAGAATAAGAAAAAAGCTAAATTTTACTTAATTTTCATGCAATATCTTATTTAGATAAATACACTAAGTTTTTGGATCATGCAAAAAAGTGGAGACCAAGATGAACAGTCTTTTTTCAAGAATTAGACATGTTTCACACATGGTTTTATGACAACAAACTTGTACAGTATGATGTGTTTGTAAGTTTGACTTTTATCAGCAATTCTTTAACCTTAAATCTAGTCCTATAAAATGAAATATAATTATAACTAAAAGGATTACACTAGATCAAACTTTCAAAATATCAATGTTTATTCCACGACCCCACACAAGCGGATGGATAGATAAATGTTTATTATTCTGAAATGTATTTCTACAAATTTTGAGTTTTGGGCCTTATATTTGTTGTGTATTAGCTTTGACACATCTATATCCTAACAGTGCATTGCAAAAAGTTGACAAAATTTACTTTTTGCAGATATACACATTTAAAATTCACACACACACACACACACACACACTGCACTTATTTCTGTCCAAACGAATACTCAAATGTCCCTTCCCCTAATTCTTACTGGCAGATAGCAAGTAGCAAATCATGTTCATAGTTGTGATGTAATTAAATCCTTATGAGCTCTTTTAAAAAAAATGGACAAGCCCTTCAATATGTTCCACCTCAACTTTGTTTCAATAGGAAACCCATCAACACAGGATATAAGTTGCTTGTCATGGTGTTTTTAAGCATAAACCACAGTCAGTACCAGTGTGATTAAGAAGAAAAAAAATCACACACTAAGTCTCCTATTTCCCTTGGGTCCTTCATATTTAGTGACCTGTGATGAAATCAAGGTATGCAAGCTCACCTTTTCCTCAGTTCCGAATCAACGACAATCCGCTTCTTCTGAGGTGGAGGGGTAGACATGCCCTCCTTAGTATGCTTCACCATCTTTTTCTGGTTCGTGGTCACCTTGGTGACAGTTGCCATGGTTGTGTGCGTGTGCTCCGACTGGGATGTGGTGACAATAGTTGAAAACTAAGAGGGACAAAAGTTGTAAGACATGCATGTGTAAGTGTACAGAAGTCTGATTCTTGAGTGCACATGAAAGAGAGAGGGTGAGATACAGTGAGAGCGGTTTATTTATTCAGAGTGATGGCAGGGACATGCAGGGAAGCCATATCAAATTTTGAGTGAAATAGAAATAGATGGAAGAGTATTGCGGAAAAGATGAGACACAGTAAATGGAATGGCATTAGTTTAACCACCTTGGTGCTGGTGAGCTGAAGCGACTGTACCAATTTGTCCCAGCGCTGAGCAAACCTTTCCAGCTTCGCCTCTAGTTTCCCAGCGGCCTCTTTGCTCTTAATGTTGGTCAACAGATCTTGAACGAGGGAGCAAAGCTTGTCCATTGTCTGCCTCTTCAACTCCAGGTCTGCTTTTAAAATCTGAGAACGAAATTCCGCCGGCAATCTTTAAGTTATGAAATGCATTCCAGTTTTAAAGTCAGAATCTTAAAAAGAAAAACACAACTACACAACAATAATCTAAGAGAGGTCAGCCATTTAATGCTAGCTGGAAATTGTGTTTAATTATTAAAAAGGCCTGATTTCAAACCCATTAAAAAGGATTTCAACATGAAATAGCATTTGAAACCTATTTTCCTTGTGATTTTTACATGTCATGCAGCATATTCAATAATGAATAATCAAAATGCATGATTAACCATCAAGTCCTGATGAATAAATCAAGCAAAGTAGGGTGACTTTAATGTTTCAGTGAGTGTGGCCACTTACAGCAAGCTTCCTTAGGTTGGCGGCTACTTCATTTGGGTCATTTGTGCCGCTTCTTTGGATAGACTGAACCAACTCCTCCTTTTGAGTCAGCCAAGAATCAAACAGCAGCTATAAAACAACGACAGCGGATTAAAGGGAGATTGTGAGATGTGTTCTGCACTGCTAGTTTTCCTGTTTCTTTTGAGCACTGGTGATGTTATCGTGCTGATTCTCTTGAGAAAAGAGGTCTTCAAAGCCTTTATGTTTCCCCAGACATGCTCTCATTATAGTCATTTAACAGGCAGCATTCAAAAGGCGTTTTCAGAGCTTCTAAATGCATTGTAAAAGCTTTTCCAAGCACGATCTGGAAGCACGATTCACTACCTGCTCCTCAGAGAAATGTTGCCAGCACAGTAGGATCTTTTGAAGGAGGATCCAACGCTCTTCAGTCCATTTGCAGATCGCTGCCCAGCGTTCCCCAAGCTTCTGTGTAGGTAACATAGGGGTGTTATGGAAGGCTGATCAAAGTAAAACAAAACATTATAACACAGTTATTGAGTCCAATCAACCAGGCAGACTTTAGGGCTGTAGTTACAGTTACAGAAAGTGTTTGGTTTTTGATAGTTTGATAGAATATTGCATATAAATAAAACAACATTTACCAGGAGTTTTTCCTCCAAGGCCGCGGTGGCACCATCACCACTGTTTTCATCTACTACCACCACCATATGAGTCAGAGAGTTCACTCTCACTTGCTCCAGCTCCAGATCTTCCTGTAAGAGCTATAGGGACAATTACGTCTTTACTTGTTTTTTTGTTTTGTTTTTTTGTATTAAAACTACCCACAAAAAAAATCCAGGACATACTTTTTGCTCTTCAATTTGGCGCTTTATGTCATCAAGTTCAGGTCCTAAAGGCTGCGCTCCCATTCTTTTAATCCGAGTTTCGGTCGTGTCCAGCCAATCAGAGAGCTGCTTTAGCTGCTGGTGCTGCAGGCCCATCAAAACTTCATGAAGCCTAGAAATGTTCCAAAACCTCAGTTATATAAGGATTTGTAAACAGCATAGGTTGAAGTCTCTCTGTTAATATTTCTGGCTAAATAAAGGCTCATCATGCAAACATGTGACCACCTGCTCTGTCTCTCCATGCTGGCCACACGCAGATGTTCCCAGCGAGAGTTGAGCAGATTCATCTGTTCCCGCACCTCCCTCTCTTCATCATCAGTCAGCTGCCCTCCAGACAATAACACACTTCCTGCTTTCAGAACCCGGCCCACGCTGCCCTGATGAGATGTTAACTCCACCATGTAGCCCTGGACAATTACAGGGCAATGGTAAAACATTTACCATCTTTAATGGACAAAATATAGAATTAAAGTAACTATTTTATTGCAAAAAAAAGAAAAGATGACGTATACTGAACACGCATAATATGTAAAGAAACAAAAGGCAATGATCCCATTAGCTTTGCAAGAAACCAAACTTTTTATTCAAACCAATTTTTGATATGCAAAGTGTAAAATTCAACATAATAATGTATATTAAATTATAATTGCAAGGATGAATTAAATTAACCAAAAGTGACAAAGACTTTTACATTGTTACAAAAGATTTTTTGAAATTTCTATTCAAAGAATCCTGAAAAACAAAACGCATCACAAAATCATTAAGCAATCACCATGGATTTCAACATTGATAAGAAGAAAAGTTTGTTGAGCAGCAAGTAAGCAGATTAGAATGATTCATGAAGGATCATGTGAAACTGAAGAGTAATTCAGAACTGAAAATTCAGCTTTGCCATTACAGGAATAAATTACATTTCAAAATATATTAAAATATAAAACTTTTTTTAAATTGTAATACAATTTAACACAAGTTATTGTTTTTAAATGGCCTCAAACAGGCAACAACATTCACAGCAGAACAGTCAACAAACAAAAATGTGCTCGAAGCAATAAATCGCTTTAAGAACTCGTAACTTCTCATTGTTTCTTTGCACTGTCAACTAGAAAAAACTCTTTGCATATCTGCTTTGACACCTTCTCGCAATGACTTTTTTCACTCATTATATCCTGCCATTCTTTCAGTCATTAAATGTCTCCAGATAACTTTTCAATTCACACCCACGCAAGGCACAGTTTGATCCTTTGACTCCCAGACCAACCATTCTAAAAGATGTTGGAATATGAACCTGAGGGTAAACACTCATAATACCATCTGTCATGAATGGAGAAATCTGATTTATTCAGAGACGGTAAACACAGGGGGCATACGCAGATCTGGATAATAATAACAGCCCACAACTTCATGGATAATATATCTTAGTCTTAAAACTTTCACACAGTATCCTTCACCCCTTGGGTTCAAAGTTAGTTTGAAGAAATTAATCACCTGTCCGTATTTAGAGCCATTTCTATACGTCTCGCACAAGTATAAAACATCAGTCTTTTATTGACCAGATGTCAGATATGGAACAAACGTACCATGGAAGTGTCAATTGAAGTGCATTTCTTGGAAAATATAGACTTACAGTAGATTACAATTTTTAGACAAATAAAGTTGGAAATTTATACGTAGTTTTTAGAGCAAACATAAAAAATGCATAAAGAACAACAGTATATTTTGGAAAAAACTAGGCTTTATTTGAAGTGTTTGGTGTAATGCATTACTAAGTAATAATAACTGTAATTTAATTACTTTTCCCTTGAAAAAGTAAAGGAGTACTCAATTTTTCTGTAATTTATTTACAGTAACTTCTGATGTAATTGCATTAAATACCGAATAGACTATAGAATAATTTTATATAAAAAAAATAGTTGAAGAATAGACTATAGAATAATTTTATATAAAAAAATAGTTGAATTAAAATCAAAACTTAACGTCTAATGATAAAATGTTTTTAATTTAACCATCTCCCTTTAAATATGTTTCATGTCTATTCCTGTATTGTTCAATTGGTCAAGATTGATATGGAATTTAGAAAGTAATTAGTAATAACGATGCAATACTTTTTAGAGAGGTAATTAGTGAAGTAATCTAATTACACTGTTGAAGATGAAATTAGAAGCTAGTAATTAAAGTTTTTTGAGTAACTTACCAAACACTGTTTACTTTTTAAATTAGACAACAATAAAAAAAAGTTTAATTGTTGAATAATCCTAACGTTTAAAGACACCAATACCTCAATAAGAGGTGTATATGTTTAGTCTGGACTTGTGTTTCTCTGCATGCCCTTCAATCTTGTGCAAAGGTTGTATCATAAGACTCTGAGCTTATGTAGGAATCCAAAGCTGCCAAATGGCAGCTAAAGCTTAAGAAATCACATCAAATAAAATACAGCAAGCTTTAGCCTTTCCTGGAACATCTTCACCTCTATAGGCAATCGCTATACTCTGCTGATGCAAGACTTGGGGCATGACAACATTGTCTTTTTTAGGGTGTAGTCCTCAAATTTTTTGCTCTGAACTAGTATACTAACATAATAGCTGTACACTTGTCCTTCTGGAAAGGTCCTACGTATACTCTTTGACATCATAATTGAGACATCAAGTGGTTTTGGTATTGATTTGTTTCTCTTTTTCACCTACCAATAATAGTTGAACCTTTTTTTAATGCAGCAACAAAACTACTTTATCCATTTACTAGGTCAGCAGAAACACAGTTATTATGTGATACTTTGTTGTCAATGTCAATGTCGCAAAATGCTAAACACTAAAATGCTAAACTTAATTGTAGTGTCAACATTCACAATTATTTGAATGTTGACCAATACCAATTTACCACCAACTATAGCTAGTGCAGCTACGTGGGACGTCTTTAAAGGACAAGTTCGGTATTTTACACTTAAAGAAACCCTCAAATCACACAGCTTGTTGAGAAGAGATGTGCTATTTCTTTTCTAAACAACTTTTAACCTACAGTTTTCACCTGATGGACCATGAAACAGACTGGACAGACTCATAGACTGACAGTAAAGGAGAGACTTGAGTCATATCTTAATGACCAAAATATCTTTGGGGTGACTAACCACCTAGCAACTACCCAGAACACCAAAGCAATATACTATACACATAGCAAAGGGCCTTGGAAGCCACCCATAACACAGAGAGTTTTGTACCAGTGTTATTTTAGTTTTATTTATATACTATTATAGTATTTATTTATATTTTGAATTAGCTTTTTTTATTTTCAGTTTATATTTTATTAAATTTTTAGTGATTTTGTTATGTGAAAGTAAATTTTGTTAATTTTGCTATATGAAAGTTATGAAATTTGGAACACAGATAGAGAACAGTTTGAAAATTTGGAGTCTCTAACTTAATCGCTCTAGCACCACCAACTGTCCAAAGTTGCACTCACGTTTATGTTCATACCTTTTGAACCATAAGCGCAAAAAACAAACAAAAAAAAAAAAACAATAATTCCTTGGCTCAAGACGGTTCGATCCCTACATCATTTTCAATTATGAAAATTTTTCCGCCATTTAGTATTTTTCGTGCCACCTAGTGGTCAGGTGATATGAAAAATGTATGCTTATAACTTCTGAACAGTTTTCGTAATTTCTGAAAAATTCACAAAACTGATCTCTTTAGATTTGGCGCGCATTGCGAGTCGAACGATATCAATTTTCCCATATCGCCAATTTTTGGGTGTCGGCTATTTCGAATTTTGTCATAAAATGCTATATTTTACAAACGCATTTTAAGAACGCACAAACTCGGTAAGTGTCTTTGGCAACATGCCCTGAAGGTACTCAAAGTCAAGACAGTGCCACCTTGTGGTCCAAAGTAATAATGAATTTTCCAAAAATGCTAATAACTTTTGATTAAATTAGCCTATTGTAATGAATATTCTAATGTAGATTTCAATACATAGATACCAATTTTACCATAGTCAGCCAAATTTTTATGTTCTATGAAAACCTACTTTTTTTTTAACTCCTCCTTGACCGTTTATCAGATTTTTATCAGACAATGCCAGCAAAAATGTATGGAATTAATGTCGACAGACGAAACTGTTTTCGTATACCGCATCAACAAAGTTAATCACATGATGCCAAAACAACTCTGAGGCTGTATCTCTGCAATGCTTTGGCATTTCAACATCAAGCTTTGCATGTGTCATTGTCACCTAACTCTGACCATACCACATCAATTTGTTCACAGCGCCCCCTATTGTTCGAAAGTGATCAACTAGTTACTATATTTATGATTTTTCAGGCATTTTGCCTAAAAACATTAGCCTAGAAATCTAGACGCACCCTAGCGGCAGCAAAATGTATTTTGCAGCCAGGGTAGTCTAGCAACTCTCCGTTGACTTTCGGAGCTGTAAAAACCTAAATTGGGTCAGGCCAATCACATCGTGTATAGAGTAGGCCGGGCGGGCTTAACATAATGAAAACAAAGAATGGCAGCTGCTGCTGGAGAACAGTCTCTCGAATCGGCTTTGGCCGCGACTCTGTAGGACTTGGAGTTAAGTTTTTCTTTGAGAAAAGAGCAAAGAACGGCACTTAAGTCATTCTTAAAAGAGGAAGATGTGATCAATTATGTCCTTCGCGCTGAAGTAATTTTGTGAAAATCTGTCAGTGCTAATACTGGTAGCCTTGTTCGTAAGAAAAACAATAAGTATTGGTCCAAAAAAAAAAGGAAAAAAAGGAAGATGTGTTTGTAGTTTTGCTGGCCAGATTCAAAAGTTGAATCTATCGACGAACGTTAGCTCCGCTGTTGGGAAAACGCTCTGGTTGGTTGAAGCGCTGTCCTATTGCGTGCAGAGGGAATTTGAAAGACAGCCGTTTATCCCGCCCCTCGGATACTTCATTTCGTCAGTAGGGCAATATGATTTTCGTTTATGTTGCTTAGAAATTTGAGTGATAGGCTTTGTCCTATTTAATTTATGTTATTTATATTTCTTTCTTTTTTTTCTGTGGCATTTTTTTTCTCTGCTGACAGTACACTGTTAAAATAGCCTACTATTTATATTGACACGAACACAATTTTTGTATAGCATTTATAATTATTATAGGCTACTTAATCTCCTTCTTTCCGTTAGAGACATTTGAATGTGAGATTATGGAAACGAGATCTAAATTTTGTGGACCCGTCAGGTCGGGAAATAAAGCGGGTGAACACCGAGTGTATTTTAAGCGGTTGCTGAATAGAACCTTGTGGGAGCGGGACAGAAAAAAAACAGTCCCGCGCAGAACTCCTTAAACCTTAGGTGTGTATGTGTGTGTCCCGAATAAATAATAATACAAAAAAAAGGAATAAAGTTCAAAAGTCGGACTGTAAGCGAATGAGTATGATTGCTATTCACACCTTTATTAAAATGGCTGTAATCTGTTACCACAATAGTACTTGATCTGTTTAAAATGATTTCCTTGATATATGCATAAGGTGTTAAATTAAAAATTAAAAATCAAAATTAAAATTTGTCTAATCCAGTAATTCATTTTTTCTATTTTTTATCTGAGCCCAATCAGAAAATCAGAAAACCCGTCCTTATTCGTTTTTTTCATTTCAGTTCAGGAAATAAATAATGGAAAAACAAGTCGTTTTTCATCTTTTTATTTTTGGTTTTAATTTGAAAAAAAAAGATTGAATGAATGATCCACGGACGGTGACGGACACATCATATTCCACAATTATAGGCCTATATAAGAGTATTTAATTTGTATCCATAGGCCTACTCCGTGTAGCTGGCCCGCCATCTACTGGCTAAAAAAAATATTGGCCCGCGGCCAAAGTTACTTGCCGACCCCTGCCCTAAACTGTGAAAATGTGTACATGAAGTGCTATAATTTAATTATATACATATACCAAACAGATTTTTAATGGACAAATCCATACGAAAAAAAACCTCATACATATACTGTATATTAGATCTCTGCCATCATTTTTTTCTGTGCTTTGGAAGTTTGGATATGTTAATAGAGAACAAGATATAAGTGGTACAACCTCAACTATGAGTTAAACCCCCATGGCATAAATTATGTGATGAAATTCTGTTTTAGATGTTGATGTAACAAGACATTTCCTCTCATCCAAAAAACGAAACTAAAAAAAGCCCTGTCTGTATTACTCAGAACAACTTCAAAGGCTAATGTGAACAAGAAGAAGAAAGGAGGAGGTCATACCCTCAGGGTCCAACAGTCGGTCGATGCCTAAACTCTTCTCCGCAACGTTGAAGGCATGATCCAGTCTCTCAATGGCATTATCCTGTTGCTCCACCACACTCCAGTTAAACAGCTCCGGCCTGACAAAAGGTTTTTTTAAGAAAACAAAATAATATAAGATAGTTAATAACTTACTTTTCTGTGCACATGCTCGAAATAGCTTAAAGCAGATCAAAACAGCTGGTTCATTACCCAAATGAACTACACGGGAAAAATAGAAAAACAATAAGCTTCAAAAATTGCTTCAGGCTAAGCTAGTATTCAACCATGCAGTTTAAGACCAATGAATATAAAACATTAATTTTAAATTTCATTAGACATGAAAGCATGATTTCTGTGATTTTCTATAAAAGCACCCATAATATAACAGCACCTGTGGCTGTGGATGAGAGCATTGAAGGCAAAGCCATCCGTCCAGCTGCTGGAGAAGTTGACCACATTGATGTCTCTGTAGTTTTTAGTGGACTGCCTGACCCAACTTAACAGAATCTTTTCACTGTTGGTCTGCTGTAAGTCTGCCATGACATCTTTCATCACATCCTTAACCTGTGCGGTAAAAGGAGAGTATGTATACTTATCAGACAGTGACGAATATAGCAAACATGACTGATAAAGCTGACTTTTAGAAACAGACTTTATGATAATAATTTTATCAACAGGACCAAAATGTGTGATACGTGATAACACTGGTATTTGGACATGGCAACATGGTGATACTATCTTTTTGACAAAGACAATAGTAAAACCATCCTCTTTGGACATGTACTGTACCTTGGTAAGAACATTTCATTACATTTACTTCAAATATCATGCAAATACCTAACAGTAGTAGATGGTATATATATGAATATGGTATATATCAGTCATTATCATGATATCAAAGAACGATTGTTATATCCTGGTTGGATGTGTCCCACGGTAATATCATGCAATTCTTTGAAATGCCTAGGAGTAAATACTAGGTACAAGAAAATGGTAATCAGTCAATAATACCATGGTATACACAACGATTTAAAAGTTTGCGGTCTGTACGATTTTTGAAAGTCTCTCGCTCAGCAAGGCGGAATTTACTTGATCAAAAACACAGTCAAAACAGTAATATTATGAAATATTGGTACAGTTTAAAATAAACTTTTTCTACTTTACAATATTTTTCAAAAGTAATTTATTCCTGTGATGGCAAAGCTGAATTTTCAGCATCATTACTCCAGTATTCTATGTCACATGATCCTTCAGAAATCATGCTAATATGCTGATTTGATGAAAGATAAGAAACATTTCTTATTGTTATCAATGTGGAAAATAAATACATTTTTACTACTTAACTGTCACTTTTGATCAATGTAATACATCCTTGCAACAACCAAAAATCTTAATGGCTGCAAAATCTTGTATATCTAAGATTACCATGGTACTACCATGTTTTTGGATATGTACCATTATAACACCATGGTAATCTTGAAATACCAGGGAGTATGATGTCAATTTGAGGGTAAATGAATATGGTAATCAGTCAGCACCATAATATATATTGTAATCATTTAGCACTGTAATTTTACCACTGTATAACTGTACCGCGATACTGCCATTTCAATCATTATCATGCTGAAACGTTACTGAGTCTTAAAGCCTTTATTGCAATAACCACCGCCAACTTAAAGCCTAGGGATGAGGACATCAATAGCTCTGAACATAAACCACAGTAGTGCCACCTTATCAGATGAACAGAAAAAACACAGAGGAAACGAGTTCCTGTACAGATAAGCCACATGACAGTCCACTGCAAATGTGCTACATATAAAATCTTTGATAGACCAACATAACGGATGATAAAGGTCCTTTAGTGTGCTACTGCCCTTGAAGGCAAACCAGAAAGATTGTGGGTCTGATTTCACTGTATTGAACTCTC
The DNA here is from genome assembly GCA_900092035.1 of Leuciscus waleckii. Classification (NCBI taxonomy): domain Eukaryota; kingdom Metazoa; phylum Chordata; class Actinopteri; order Cypriniformes; family Leuciscidae; genus Leuciscus; species Leuciscus waleckii. The sequence goes on along the minus strand of FLSR01000323.1, from coordinate 387,247 downwards.
ATACCTGCCAGTGGAGAATGATGCTCCAGATGAGCCCCAGGATCAGTTTATGATTCCCATCTACAATGTCAGCTCCTCCTATGTTCACCAGCTCAACCTAGAAATGGAGAAGATTTAAATGCAAGAACCTTAACTGCACATTATTTGACCAGGAGCATGTATTAAGAAAGTAAACAGGGTTACTTTTGATTTTATGTTGAATTTAAACAAGATAAGAATCAGATATTTCAGTCACATCATCTGTTTTTGATATATCAACAGTTTAATATTTGCAGGAAAATTACTTCAACCAGACCTTATAATTTGCAATCTTACTTGGCTTTTATTTGGTTCTTCAAACACATTTTCAAGCTGCCTGGATGTTTCACTACGTTTTATCAAGCAAAGCAGCTTTTGTATCAGTGAAATGGATAATTGCCATTACCTTATCAAACTGTAAATTTTTCTTCTGCATAATTTTGTCTTGCATTTATTGAAAAAGCTCAACCGAAACATTGAAATTCCAAGAGCTGCGAATAGTAAAACAGCCAGTTGAACCAATTAACTCACATTGTTCTTCTGAAGGATCTGCAGGGCCCTGTTAACATTGTTGAGGGAGTGCACTCGAGTGAAACCACGTTCTTTAACCTGCAAATGGGGAATATATCAGAACTGAACTTAGAGCATCCATTGCAAATGAATTCAACCAGTTATGCACTCATCCTTGTCCAAATGTTTGAAACCAGGAGTATTTTTTCCTTGAAAAAATAGAACAATGAAACGTGTCTCAGAATATAACCCAGCAGAGCCAATTAAAGGGATAGTTCGCCCAAATATGAAAGTTCTGTCATCATTTTCTCCCTAATGAAGGGGTGGCCGTTATGCCCAGAACAGTCAATATCACGGTAATTGTATTTATCACATACACACATAACCTAAAAAAAAAATGGTTCTTAAAGCAAAGTCCATATCAAGGAATATCTGTTCACTCGGCGACCATATTTGCTATTTCAGGCATCTACGACCAATTCCTATCTATTTGAATGGGGAAATCCTGAAATCTCAAAAACTGCTTCCAGAACTCACAATTAAATAACCTATTTCAAATTAGCAACAAAATCTGAAATGAACTGGCCCATAAATGTTGTATCTAATGCTCAAATAGAGTTAAAAAAGCTTATTTTTCAGGCTAGACCAGCCAATGCGCATGTGCGGTCCTAAGAGCGAGTATCAGGTTTCTATGGGAACCGGAGCTTCTAACGGCAGATGCAGTGACGCAATGACTTTGCCAATCAGCGATTGGCACTTTTACTTAGAAGGCGGGACGTATTCTGCCATATTGCTGATTGTTGCTGTTTCTCCCATTCATAAGTAATAGAAGTGAACTGTCTTTCAATATCTATAGTCTTTGCTTAAAGTCACCATGCAATCAAAATGGACAATTCTTATTTTATATGGAATATTGCAATATTTATGCACTTTAAAAAAAAATTTTTTATTAATGTGCCCAAGTAATCTTTAAACAAAATAACGTCCCCTCTCTCTTGTATCTCTTCTCTGATGATGTGTTTACTGACCCGAGGACGGGACAACCTGTCCCTCACATAACATCACAGCAATAGCAAACCACACCAATCCAATCAATTCCTGACGGACGAAATCAAGTTTTTTCCTATATTTTTTCTTGTTCAAGAAGCTGTTTCACTCGGATATAGTATGTCACAATAGGAAAGAAAAGACCATCACAACTTTTGTTCACGCTACACAAAAAGTGTCCTTTTGGGGGAACTATTCCTATAAGGAGAATATTTCTTATTTAAAGATGGACCTACTAGTTCATGGCCAACCAGACCCTCCAGGAGTTCAAGAAGACGTCGGCCATCACACAGATCGGTAAAAAGGTCATCAACAGGGGGTCGTCTTGTCTAGAGAATAAACAGAACTTGTAGAAAATTAAGGCTGAGGGTCTTCGGGAACATGTATTTAGGCCTTTAGGATGTGCTTATATTTGGTTCGTTTGGTCTGGACCAAAAAAAAAAGAAAAAACCCATTAGTCCTGGTCCGCTTAGCATTCACATTGGCAGTTTAAACATCGGAAATAAAGATACCGTACCTTAAGGCATAGGGATATGTTCACATTTAAATAAAAATATTTATTTTAAAGTATTTATATAGTATTTAAAGTGGAGTATTTATGAGTGTATATTATTCAAAATAAACCCCCACAGTTCTGCCTTGAAGCAAACACTTCTCTCTCAGTTTGAAGGACAAAGAACTGATGTCCTTCCTCTGTTAACATACTGTAAAAGGATGCTAACAGAGTTACAAAGAGAATACAAAAACCTCTGTTTTGAAATGCCTTACCTGGAAGCATGGAACGTCAAACACACAATTCTAAAGCACACATCCTGACAGATGAAGGTTAGTGACAAGACTTTAAGCGTGTGTGAATCTTAACTTTTAACCTTAAGATCGAGACTATGTGCAAGTGTGAATCTTAACTTTTAACCTTGATATCAAGCTTGTCTACCTTATGTCTCCTCATCCACCCACCATGTTGTAGGTGGATGAATAACAGCATTTCAGTTTATACACCTATAACACGCTTTTTTCCAGACTGCAACAACAGAAAACCCTGAAAATTTCTCAGAAAATCGCAATATAAAGATTGTCTAAATCGGTTAGTTAAAACCAATTGATAAAAGCATTTTTATTCGCCATTAAGGGTGATTCAGTGTTATTTCAACACATGATAAAAACAAGACTCAAGTCACATTCCTTAGCAAACTGTGAGTTTATCCATTTCGGAAGGTTTTCTTTTGAACATCTTCTCTTTCATCTGAAAATGAGAGAGATCACTGTCAATACTGTCCAGTTAAGGTTCAACTCTTACATTTTAATTTCTTACAAGTTAGCACACAAAAAAAGACTAATTTCAAACAAATCTTTCTCATTTAATTCCTTAAAAAATGTAAAGCTGTACAACTACATAACAGCATGATCTTCATAAGAATAAAAAAGCCCTCTGTGGTCAATAAGAAATATTCACTACGTTGTGGCATTTGATATGAGGAAGGTTAAATACAAAGAGAATGAGAAAAAAGCCCCTGAAAAGACCTGAGACAGGTATGAGGGTATATACAGATCAATGATCAGCAGGCATTCAAAAGAAGATTAGTTCTGAGAGACTGCCGGTGTAGATCGGGCAACCCTTACAAACACAATGACTGAGTAAAGTGAAAGATTGATAAGAAAAGCCAAAGAACCTGCTTAGTAATTCCTCTATTATTCCTATTCACTTCTAAAACATTTAATACACGGTTCGGCGATACGAAATTGCAAACAAGCAATTGACAAGATCGAGAATCCAGGAAACAAAAACCAAAAAATTTATTTGTTGTGTAAAAAGTCGTCTTAGTGGGATTGCCCACGAATAAAAACTGTTCATAAAAATGCCAGAAAGTCACTTGCATTTGCAAAGAAAGTAAAGGAAATGTCGGGTGTTGGGAACATTAAAAATCAATCAGTACAAAGAACATTTAGCTTTCATATCACATTAAGAGCTTGTGTTGTTCCCTGCTCTAATATTCTCCAATTGCTTCGATTCAGATCTCTGTGCTCTACCCTCTCGGCTTGCTTTGGTTTGAGATTGATTACAACAGCGTAATTCTTATCTAGGGGCCCTGATGATATTAAAGCTAGAGTTCACCACTATAATGAAAATCCTGCCATCTTTCGTCTTCCTCGTATGGGGCACAAAAGGAATTATCTAGCCAAGGCGGTCCCTGTTCTGCATCTCTTTTATTGGAAAAGTGCAGCTTTGACATTCGCTAAATATCTCCTTTGGTGCTCCATGCAAGAAAGAAAGTCATACAGGTTCGGCAGAGTTATCATGTCATCTGCAAACCTTTCAGAATCGTTAGGATTGATTAAGAATTGTTTGAATATTTCCTTATGCACATAAAGCACTAGGTGGTGAATCACAAGCTTTCCAGAGTCGGCGTGGATGACAGCATTTTCATGCATAATTGATTTTAAGCTTCCAGTTGTTTTTGCCACCATCGCAATAATCATCATGAAATGGGTAGTTTCAGTTCATTGTTCCCATTGGTCAGCCTACACTTCAGCTGAAGGTATAATCACAGTAGCATGCCTCAGATTCGTTTCAAGCCTGACTGCACCATGTCATGCTTATAATCGCAATAACACACACACTCACACGGTTTTGCTGTAATAATATGACAGAAGACTAAAGGCAATGTTAATGATCAAACACTGAATAAGATTAAATCAGTTATAAAGAACTAAAATAAATAAAAAAAGACCATAAATATAAAATAACGTTTTAATACGTTTTACACATTATTTACATTCTCTTTATACAAATTTGCTGAAATAGAATATCATACATCACAACATTTTGTTCACCCCCCGCCCCACTTCACCCCACACACACACACACTATTTTTCATCTAAAAGCACAAGTTATCCCATGCAGACTACAAATTTCAGTTCTTGAAAGCAATGCCAAGCCATCTACCCAGGCTAATTTGAGTTCTTTGCTGTAGAGAAGTCATCTTAACACTGCAAAAAGCAGCAATCGAGAACTATTCTTATCGCAGATCAATAATTTCTGCAGCAAATCAGATATCTCTTAACGTTCCATAATGGCAAAAGTCATTCTTTTACTTGATTAACACAATCTGCTTCAATTATACTGTCAACCCCTTGACAAAATGCGTAGAATACAGCGGCACCACACAAAGGAAAAGCTGATTATTGTAGCCAAAGTATTTTGTTGCTGAGGGAACCTTCACATATCTTACAGGATTACTGCTATTGATCTAGAAACTCTAAATTAGCTGCTTTTAAAAGCTCAGGATTTGACAGGGAAATTATATTTCAGCCTTCTTCAGGTTCAGAAACACAACAGGGTAGACGACTTCCCGCAGTGTCCATTCACAAACTGCCTAAACTTTAAGACACAATTAATTTTGCCACATTGAAAGAAAGCATTTTAGTTGGTCGGATGACTAATTTGCTAAACAAAAACTAATCTGCACTGTAAAAAGTTCAAATGTGCAGACTCGTTACATTAATGTGTTAATTCCCTCCAAATTAAAAGGCTTTTTTAAAATATTTTGTGAAGGTAAAAGGTCGGCAAAGTTTTAAAGAAAAAAAGTGCACAAGTTTTTTGTCAAAAAAAAAAAAAAAGAATCGATTTTGAACTGCTGAAACGAGTTTAGTCCCACTTCCTGTAAAATACCTATGAAACATTGAAACAAATTTGCATAATCAACGCCTTTGGTTTTCATTAGCTGCTCGTGAACGAGGTCTGGAAGAGTTTGGTTCGTGTTGTGGACATGTCCAGAAGATTCTGTTTTCAGCGCTGCAAATCCACTTTGCATGCACTTCCAAAGGATTAGGACTTGTGCTTGAATTGATCTGGGGGAAAAAACAAAGCCATCATTCATATCACTGCATAACAAGCGCTGAGGAAGCTTCCAGAGCTGAAATTCAGATATGGTAATGGTCGACCAATCACAACGGACTGGGCCATTTGACCAATCAGAGCAAAGTAGGATCTCAGAAAGGGGGGTGGGGTTTAGAGAGACTGAATATTCAAACAAACCGGTTTCAGACTCTGAGAAATGAGGTGATGTAGAATGTATATCATGAGAATTATTTTATTTATTTATTTTTTACCTTTGATGCATGTAAATCGATTTTAGGACACCTCCAAAACTAAATTAGGATTATGAACCTTTAAAATAGCATTAAAATTCTGGCGTGCTATATTTCAAGTCTTCTGAAGCCATACAATACCTTTATTTGAGAAAAGCTGTGGCCACCCTTTATTTTCATTATATGGCAAAAAAGCAGAAGGACATTTTGCTATAAATAACTCCTTTTGTGTTCCGGGGAAGAAAGAAATGCGTTTCTAAAGACTTGAGGATGAGTAAATGAAGGCAGAATATTTAGGTTCATTTAGATGTCACCAAATTAAGAGCATGTTTGGTTATCTGACATAACATCTTTCACAGAGCGCTCTAACTGAATTATAGTTTTATGCAAAAGAGTGTGAACAAACGTCTGTCAACAAATAAAGGTGTTAAACTCCTTGCTTGACGTCCTCCTGTCATAATGTGCAATCAAAAGCCCATAATAGTTGTTTTTGCCTGGTTGTGACAATTATCATTTCTGAAACAGCCGGATAATAATGCTCTGAAATGAAAAGGAATTTAGCCTTGGCTCTGCAGGTGATAATAGCAAACGTGTTTAAATAAAGTGAACCCAAATGTTTTAAGCAATATTCAAACCAAAACAAACATTAATAAAAATCATGAATCTGAAAATGTAATTGGACAAATATATAAAACTGCTGGAAATTAATGGTGTAAATTTATACAAAATCAAAGAAAAGTGGGAGATAGAACATATAAACAAATATAAACCAGGATCTTGATTCTGGAATATATATATATAATTTTAAATAATTGCATTAACAATAACTGTTTTTGAAAAAAAGTTGCCTATAATTAAAGTGCCCCTATATGCTATTTTAAAAGTACCAAATTTTGTTTCGAAGGTCTCCTACAATAGATTTACATGCATCCAAGGTCAAAAAACAGAGTCTGAGTCTGAAACGATTAATTCGAGGATTCTCTCTCTAAACCCCTCCTTTCCACGAGCTCTGCTCTGATTGGTCAGACGGCCCAGTCTGTTGTGATTGGCTGAAGTGGCATAAAGCCCACGCTTACTCTATTTGATCAAATGTTTTATGTACTAACGCAATAAATATACAATCACAATGTTCATTTTTAGCAGCATGAACACTAATATTTTAGCAGTAGTGATGTCATAACCACTACTTCTGTAAATAGAATTATGCAAGCTACTAGCGACCAAATAGTACCAGTGTTCTATTCGCAATGCTTACATCCTGTGGTCTGAACCACTGTGAACACAAACAACCAATGTGAAATAAACAGTTAAAGGGTTAGTTCACCAAAAAAAAATGAAAATTCACCTTCATGTCATTCCAAACCTGTAAGACTTCCGTTCATCTTTGGAACACAAATGAAAATATTTGTAATGAAATCTGAGCACTTTCTGTCCCTCCATTGACAGCTGTGCAACTACCACTTTTATTCTTCAAAAAGTTCATAAAGAGATCGTAAAACTAATCCATATGAATTGAGTGGTTTAGTCCAAATGTTCTGAAGAGACACGATCGATTTATATAATGAACAGATTTAATTTAGGATTTCATTCACATGTAAACATTCATCAACTCACACATTAGTTGTGGCAAACAGAAGCTCAGACATGTTCGCTTGACGTTTGAGAACCAATGAGGTTATTTCTCGCGTTACGCAGCACGTTTGAGCTTTCTCAAGAAAGTGAAAGTGACATGTGAAGGCCAAGCTGTCCTTCAGAATTTTTTACTAAACTGCTCAATTCATATATGGATTAATTTTACTGTGTCTTAAGGACTCTTTGAAGCGTCAAAGTGGTAGTTGCGTAGATGTCAATGGAGAGTACAGAAAGCTCTCAGATTTCATCAAAAAAGATCTTTATGTGTTCCGAAGTCTAAAGGGTATAGAAAGACATTAAGTGCAAGTATAATAGACTTTTCATTTTTGGGTGAACGAACACTTTAAACGTCCCAGGTAATACACTAGGAAAGCAGATCAATCAATTAAATTAGAGGACCGGAATAATGTATGCATGCATGCATTTAGGATTTAATATTATTTAGTTACGGTGTATATAGAATTAATTTCATATGGGAATTTTGGGGGATAAAAATAGAATCAAATGATTGTGTCTATGGAAATGATTGGAAGATTGGAATGGAAGACATAATAAAGTGTAGAAAAATAACTAAACCTATAGAGCCCGATCTGGCAGACGAATAATGTGAGCAGACAGACAGGAGAATGAAAGCATTGCTTGCCATTGATCGGAGGCGTGACTCCAGGCAGGTGGCAGCTGCTGCTGGATTATATCCGCCCTTGTGCAAATAGGATGATGGGGTGACGGGCTTGAGCCGAAGCTAACGGGCAAATACAAAGACGCTGGACGCACACACCTGCTTTTAGCCGCCTAATCTCAGCACACACATCCGAGGGAAGACTGTATTCACAGATTACAGCCATACGTTTCCACCACAGCCACCCAGCTTCATTTTTTTTCCCCTGGCAATTTACAAGCGCGAGCCCAAATGTTTCGATGAGACTGGAAATACTCAGCGTGTCTTTATGACAACAGCGCATGTGATTGAACTGCGTGTAGTTTAACAGCAGACTACCACCAAACTTTCTCTCACATTCGTCGATAAAATCACGACTAAATACAAAGTGCGCACGTTCAACGATTCACCAGAACAGAACACAAGAAACAACAACGAAAGACACCCGTGCACGCTTAATTAACACTAAAACAAAACTGTCAGTGCATGAAGAACAGATCCCTTTATAGATAAGACGCACCCGGCTAGAGGATCTATTGTTAAATCTGGTTAAATCTTACGTGACATGCCGTAATAAAAGCCGTCAACAGCCAAACAATCACCTCACACTGGAAGAGTATTTCAGTATGATGATTCAGTCTTACCCAAATGAGGCTTTTAGACCATAACAAGCGCAACTATTTCCTCCGTAATGGCTTTTAGAGTCGCAGGCAGTCGGGTTTGTGGTGAGTATCCCTTACCTGTGTATATAAACACAGCGAGCTCAGTTTGATTATCCGGTTCCCTTGCTGTTAAACAGACTCGTCCATGCCTAAAGCCGTAGATGATTTGGAGAAGGAATAACTGTAGGTGGATACTTTGCCGCTTTATTTTATCGTACTCCCTCACTTGAGTGCAGTTGTAGCCCTGCTGTGATCCGCTGATACCGCAGGTGTAGCGGTGCTCTGCTCTGGCATGCGGGCTATTGACTACAGCTCTATCTAACAGGGAACGATAGTTCGCCACAGGGATCGATACCACATGGATATAATGAACAACTTTATTTAACTTGTTTATGGTAGATGGTAGGCTCATCACACGGTGCCAATAATAACCACGTTTCAATTTAAGTTCCTTATATTTCCGTAAGCAGGAAAGTTAGATTACAAGTTAGTCACTCAGAGCGCATATTGTCACCAAGCAGTAAATAGACGCTCGAGAACAGAAATCGTGGTAACCATAGCAACACTAGGGTGCACGAGCATTTTTGGTCAGGGACGCATTAGACAAACATAAAACACTGTCATTATTTATCTCATATTACAAATATATGACAAAACATTTGGGTGTTTTGTGTAAAAAAAAAAAGAAAAATTTTTTTTGTAAAGGGATAGTCATTTACTCATCCTCAAGTTGCTCCAAACCTATGAATTTCTTTCTTCTGCTGAACACAAAAGAAGAGATTTGGAAGAATGTTTGTAATCAAAATGGGTCCCATTGACTTTCATAGTATGTATTAAAAAAATACTAGAGCCAGGATATATACAAAAATTTTAAATAACTGTGTTTGGCTGAAAAAAGAAAGTCATATAGCTACACCTAGGATGGCTTGAGGGTGATTACTCAAAACATCACCATGCCATCTGTTCATCTGCCAGAGAAATCCAAAATAAGTAACAGTCAGTGTTTTTAGTCCATTCTTGTGGGATTTTTCAACTCTGAAATAAGAGAATTGCATTTCTTTTGTTTTATGTCTCTTGGAAGGGCATTGTGTGTTGTGGTAGTACTGAAAGTGAAAATCTATCTATATTATTATCTCATCAGTAGTTCTTTCTCCAAATGAAATCAACGTATTTTTTTGTACACAATAGTGTTCAACAGAAGCAGGTGGAAGTATAAAATTGGACCAACAGTTCAATCAGACTCAGAGAACAATCAAAACATTCAAAATACAGGCCAGTGTCTTTGGAACGGGGCCGTTCATTCAAACAGTCTGGTTTTCATTAGGGACTGTATGTGCAGTGTTTCCATTTTAAGTAGGCCTACAAGTTGTCATTGGAATTTTTTTAAATGCCAACCAGGGGTGTAGATCTCATTTTCAATGTAATTTTTCTTCACCATGCATGCCAACCATTGCTTGTGTATTTGATGAATAACTGCAGAAAAGAGTGAACAGCAAATGTCATAAAAGCCCCCAGGGCTTTAAAACACACCCTGATACAGTCCAGTAAACACCTGATGTTTCTAAAGTGACGAAAAGTATTTTAATCCAAAACTTATCTGTTCCCTCCATACTGTAACGTGAGAAGATACTGGAGACTCCCTTGAGGACTCCTCAGAATGCCACCCACGGTGCATTCAAACATGTAGAAAGTAAAGTAACTGATTCATAAATAATAGGCTACTTGTTTGGTAATGAGCCCTGAAGTTAATTTCGAGGTTCAAAGATATAAAAATTACCAGTATCATACAAACTATAAATAATTTTACATTTTCTTTTATATAAATATAAAATATAATATAAAAATATAGAAATTGGCATGATTTCACTGTTCGCTAGTTGTGCTTCACTGTGTTTATTTACCTTTATGCTTTGTGAGGATGTATTTTCTCGCATAATTACCCATTTTTGCACAAAAAAAAATAAAAATCTGTCGATTTTTATCTGTTGAAGTACTGTACATTTTATTTATTTAATGTCTTGAAATTTACTTTTAAAAAAATGTGTGAAGACATGACAGTTTTCTGAAAGGTTTGATTGATATAAAGTTTGTTCTTGCAAGAACTCTAAATATGGTCAACATTTTCTCCAGTAGCCATCATAAAAAATAATTTAAAAAAAGCTTTTGAGGTGCTTGAAATAGACATTTCTTAAGAATACAATAGGATACTTGAGGCTCCCTTAGTTTTAACAGTGTGCTTCTCTGGTTATGTAATGAAAAAATGATCAGAGGTCTCCAGTGACTGAAGGAGGGAGGGAGAGGGGGAGGGGAGGGAGAGAGAGAGAGAGAGAGAGAGAGAGAGAGAAGAGAGAGAGA